>JAJOZX010004128.1:132500-205000 GCA_023014485.1 Bathynomus jamesi
ATATGTTTAGTATACTTGACAACTGCTAGTAATTTCAAATATTAATTGCATAAATAATAGCTACCGTATATTTTATGAACTTTAATAAGCGGGGACGACCTCTAAAAATTGTTCAATCCAAAAAACATTTTATATGTGATGTTTTTTCAACCAGTGGAACTGGTTGAGGGGGCGCAACCTAAAACAATCAACATTTCGAAAATAAGAGACACCCTAATATATATATATATATATATATATATATATATATATATATATATATATATATATATATATATATATATATATACAGTATACATATATATATGTATATATATATATATATATATATACACATACATATATATATACACATATATACATATATATACACACATATATATACACATATATACATATTAATGTAAAGAATGACGCTTCTGTAGAAGAGCGTTCCGCACAAGATGAGGAGGCAGAACGAAGAAATGAAAAATGAGGTACCACCGGGAATCGAACCCGGGATCATCCGATTGCCGGTCAGATATGCTATCCACTACACCATGGACCTCGATCAATCAAAAGTCGTAATTCTCCTACATACGAGCAGAAACCAATGCCCTGAGGGGGCACCTCCGCATGCCGTACATATATACATTTTAACTGCAGACAACACACAGTATAATTAATGTAAAGAACGACACTTGTGTAGAAGAGCGTTCCGCACAAGATGAGGAGGGAGAACGAACAAATGAAAAATGAGGTACCACCCGAGAATCGAACCCGGCTCTTCTACACAAGCGTCGTTCTTTACATTAATTATACTGTGTGTTGTTTGCAGTTAAAATGTATATATATATATATATATATATATATATATATATATATATATATATATATATATATATATATTAGGGTGTCACTAGGTAATAGGGGGAAAATTAAACGATGGATATTTTCCTATGACACCCCCTAAAATTGTTCCATTTGGTGTAAAACATACGGAAGAGAAATTTGGTCCTGATTGGTCATCATTTAAAGGTCGCCCTCGTCACTGAAAACAAGACCCATTTGTTGACGTCAACAAGCTGTTCAGTGTTCACAGCTTGGGCCGAACCAGATAATAAAAAACAAGGCAATTTGGTGAAATAACGAAAGTAAGACACTTAAAAACGCAAAGAATACAAACAGTTTATTATATAATCAAAATAGAAGACATAATTTGGCGAATAATGGTACAAAATGGAGAAGCAACAAAAGCAAAACTTTGAGAAATAAAATACATATACAGTAGCAGAATAATTGGTGCTCATACGCTGATCAGTGATTAGTTCTTTCGCGTCCTCACTAATGCTGATTTGTTCGGAGCTGGGTGTTGCTTTCTGTGGTCAGTGACAACTTGAACGAGGAACTGGAGCTGTTCTTCTTTCACTGTCAACTTTCCGTTCAGCTCCTTCACCAGAGCCACGGCCCTTTCTGCTCTGTCGTTCACCACTGCAAGTTTGGAGACCACATCCCGAGCTTGCACGTATTCAGAGTTTGACGTCCATGAACTGGGATGGTGGAGCAGAAAGCAATGTGGCAACTGAAGTTTTGAGAAGAATCCTCGGGTGTTCTTTGTGATCAGTTGCTCCAGTCCTTTGCTGTCACTGAGGAACATAGTATCAAGAACCAAAGGTCGTTTTGGCGGCATGTGAGGGGCTTCTTGATCTAACGCTGCAACCATGCTGCACTTCACTTCCATCGATATCCTCTCATCAAAGAACGCCAGACCCACTGCCTCCTCCAAATGGTACCACAGGTGCGCAGACAGCTTCTTGGTGGTACCATCAGAGATCTTCTTGTGCGGGTATCGAAGGAGCGTCCTCATCAATTCCCAATCATTCAGCGGAGCTTCGATGGACAGATGAGCTGTTGCCCACGCTTTCATGTAAACTAGAACAGAAAAGAGGCAGATATCTCGAATTCCGCGTTCCTCGGTGTTCGTCAGTTTAAACTGTCTTCGGAAGAGCCAGATCTTGATGGCATAGAGCCCCTTAGCCATCCATCTCGCCCGATGCATAGCACCAGGGGCGCGGAAGTTTAGTCCCTTGTATGGAACTCCTCCAAGAAAGATGACGGAAAGATCGCGGAATTCCTGATAGTCATCACGAACTTGAAGTGCTTGTGATTTTGCAAACTCAATGAGCTCCGTTCTATGCTTAAAAATAGCTGCTTTGGTGAACGCATCTGTGTCCGCAGTTTGGAACTGTTGCTGGTCAATGCGGGTCCAATAATCATGGAAGCGCTTGAAAAGCAGAATTTCTGGACCGGTAGATACTGAATCTAGCGATGCTGCGAATGCCGCCTGTAGCACCAACTCCAGTACATGGTGTCTGCACGCGCAGTGTAACAGGTCACGTCCAACGTTTTCTTCCAGAAGAACACAAGTTCCTCCACGGTGGCCTGTGTTTGTCGCGGTTGTGTCGAAACACATAGATTTGACATGATCGGTCACTCCCCATTCATTCAGGCAATCTATGATGGCATTTGTTTGTGCCAGCGCGGTTCCTGACAGAAGTTTTGGCACCCCGAGGAGCTGCTCTGTCCCGGAGCCAGATACAAGAATAGGTAAGCGGTCAACATATTCTCGTGACGTCAGATCTTGCATGAGTTTTCCGTCCCAGTGAACAGTCAACGGACTATTGCCTTGGAACTCGCTCTTCAGTTGCCGAGCCTTAAGGGTACGGAATTTTTCACGCTGACGATGAATGGATCCACGATTGATGTTGTAGTCGCTAGCATCATGCCCTAAGCTGGAAGCTGCCTCAAACAGCAGATATGTGGCCTTTCTTGACGAGAGTTGCGTGCGATCAAGCGCTGCCGCCAATTCCGATGTCATGATGTTCTTCGTTGCTCTTTGTTTAGACGCTAACGAACCACCACATGCTCCATTTTCTTCGCTATCATCTGAGCTGGAGGATAAGGACTCCAAAACCGCTTCGTTGGATACTGCCTCCATTTCAGCTGCTGATCGCTTTCTTCGTTTCTCCTCTTCCTCCCGACGTCGAGTACAATCTTTGACTTGGCGCTGATGGGTCATGTCCAAACCTGCCATTGAACCTGGATGTCCTTTCTGGCGCTGCTGCTGAAGGAACTCCCAATCCTCTGGGTACTTGACCAATTTCTCACAATCAGCGTGGGCGATGTCAAAAAGACGATCGAGGCGTTCAATGAATTCTTTTTCTTTCGTCTTGTGTGAATCGCTCGTCCTTGACGCGTGTTTTTTGAGTCCTTTCCACTCCTCGAAGACTTTATCCAGTTTGCTGACGCAGTGTGTCTCGAGTCTGGTTGGAATGTGAGCTTTCTCCCAGAAGGACATCACTGCTCGAAGTGACTTCCTCAACGCGTCACGTATTGTCATTTTCTTTTCATGGTGAAGGTAAAGGAAGTAACCGAATGCTTGCCTGTAGGAAGGAAGCTTGCATCCTTTCACCTCATCAACCGCTGCCCCTAATAGGTATATACACTTCCGGGTTTCCATCACCAGAAATCACGTAGCTGAAATGAGAAACGGTGAATCGTTAAGTATTGTTCACTTTATTTCTCAGATATTCAGACACACACAGATACACACACACATATATAGAGATATATAGATATCTAATGAACGATTATGGAGACGCCGCGCAAGCATTAAACTTTGGAAGGCGGGGGCGACCTTTTATAGTTATTCAAATAAAAAGATTTTTCAGTCACCATGTTTTTTATACCAATGGAATAGATTCGCGGGGTGTCAGCATGAAAATTTCAAACTTTGCATTTAAGTGACACCCTAAATTATATATATATATATACATACTACCTACAAGAAAAAGACTTATACAACCCAAATCAACATGGCTTCAGGGCGTTTAGATCATGCGTGTCACAGCTACTAGATCACCAGGAGAAAATATTAGGAACATTGTGTCGAGGACAAAACATTGATGTAATATATACTGACTTTGCTAAAGCCTTCGATAAATGTGACCATGGAATCATAGCACACAAACATAAGGATACAGGAATTACTGGAAAGCTAGGAAGGTGGATATTTAATTTTTTGACGCAAAGAACGCAAAAGGTGGTGGTAAACGGAGTTAAATCGGAAGTCTCGGAAGTCGTGAGCTCTGTCCCACAAGGGACAGTATTAGCTCCCTTGCTGTTCATAATAATGATTGCAGATATTGATGCAGATATTAAGGACAGTATTGTATCATGCTTCGCAGATGACACAAAGATATGTAAGGAAATATTGAACGAAGATGACATAAGAAAACTACAAAACGACATTGAAAAATTATTCCATTGGGCAGAAGACAACAATATGAAGTTCGACAAAGAAAAATTCCAACTTCTAAGATATGGTAATAACAAAGAGCTACAGAAAAAAGGGTACAAAACCCCGCGAGCCAAACAAATAACACCAAATCCACAAGTCAGGGATCTTGAAGTAATAATGTCGTCGGATGTAGAATTCAGAGAGCACTATACAATCAAAATCACAACGGCTAGAAAAATAATGGGAATCATCTGGAGGAGATTCCACAGCAGAAAAGCAAACATCATGCTCAAATTATGGAAGAGTCTAGTCTTACCAATAATTGAGTATTGCTCAGTACTCACAAGCCCACACAGAAAGAGAGACATTGCGAGCATTGAAGCTATACAAAGGACTTTTACGTTTAAGATAGAAGAAACGGAAGGTGAAGACTACTGGTCTCGACTACAATCCCTGGAACTCTACTCTCTTGAAAGAAGACGCGAGTGGTACCCAATAATATACATATGGATAATACTTCAGGGCTCTGTCCCTAACCTCAGAAATGAAATAGAAACAAACTGGAATGAGAGAAGAGGTAGATTTTGTACGGTCCCAGCTGCGGTGGGACAAGGAGCCATGAAAACGAGGATGGAAAATACCCTCAGAATATGGGGCCCAAAGCCTTTCAATGTCCTTCCAAAAGAAGTGAGGAATCTCCAGCACACCGACCTCAATAACTTCAAGAACCAGCTGGACATATTCTTGTGCAAAGTCCCTGACCAGCCATGCGTGGCTGTCTACGAGGGCAGGAGGATATCAGAGAGCAATTCCCTCCTTCACCAAGTCCCGCAAATGAGGCGAGATGCTGCAGAAGGGTCGACCGCAGGTCGATCCTGAACCGTCGTTCAAACTCAACAAAAGTAACATATATATATATATATATATATATATATATATATATATATATTAGTGATGTAGCGGATGTCATTTTTTTCACATCCGCGGATGCTGATGAGGATGTTTGATTTCAACATCCGCGGATGCGGATGTCTACATTTTCGTTATTTTTCAGGATATATTCGAGATTTGTTGTGTTTAACGTATAATAAGTTATTATATAGAGAGAGCTGTAGCTATAATGTAGTATAATTGATTAATTGTACAATAATTGATGTACTTTTCTCTGAACATATAAAATAATATCAAGCATCTAACTAATATAGAAATCAATTAGTGAATTCGGCTGCAAATAAATTCGTTATATTTTGTTGAGTTTCAGCCACAATTAGAAACCATAATTGTGTTACCAGGATGCGGGACGTGAACCCAACTCAAATGCACCCCACCGACCTCTTTCCCCAACCTCCACCCTTATAGAAAGAGATCTTTAATTAGCTTGATAACTATTTATATTAAGTTTAACGTTTTATTAGGCATATTTATAAATGAGTAATTAAAATAAAGTAAACTAAGATGTTCATCGTTTAATGTTCAAACTTAATTATAGGAAGGTTATGCTTAAGGAACATTAATTTTTCTGCCTTTTCTGCTGCCAGTCTGTTTCTCTTTTTATCATATATTAATCCAGCACTGCTAAATAATCTCTCGCTTGGTACGTTTGTTGGAGGACAGGCTAAATGTTTCCTTGCAAGTTTACTCAAGTATGGATAGATATTCTGCGTATTTTTCCACCAACTAATAGGATTGTCACATGCAACCAGGCGTTTTTCTTGGTGATAGCTCTCGATCATTTTTACTACATCTTTTGACATCGCGTAGGTCTCGTCATTGCTGCTTGACTCAAGAAACTGAGAGACAGATTCTGTGATAGATTTGCTTGTTGAAGGTGTTGGTTCTGTCACTGAAACTTTTATTCTTTTGGTGGGTGGCGAAGCGACAGATTCAAGAGATTGAAGCTCTTCAACTGCTTTGCCAAGTGATGATTTAACTCGTTCTAATGTACTAGGTGAAAATAACTTAGCTTTGTAACGTGGATCTAAGTAGGTTGCAAGAGAGTAACTTCATACAAGAACAGCCTCTCGTCTTGTCGCTTGCATCACTTTTGCGCACAATGAACTAGTTCTACTAATATAGTAGAATTTGATAATTTCCGCTTATTAATGACGTTTTATCTCAACGGTCCACATCCGCACGACATCCGCAGTCCAAAGTGCGGATGCGGACGCGAGAAAATGTGCGGATGTTCCGCGGATGCGGATGCGGATGTGACCTACATCACTAATATATATATACACACACACACACACACACATATATATATATATACACAAACTCAGAATGGTCCCCTGAGAAACTTATATGTTAAACACAGACCGTGCATGGAACAAGGAACTCTTCTTGGAAAATTAAATCCACTATAGTCCGAATAAGTAATGGTAAATGACAAATACCATAGTTTTTCTTTTTCATGATGCTAGCCCGACGTGGGCAACGGGTCTCTCGCAAAGAGGTCCCATAAATATAGCTTCCCTCACCAGCTATCTGCAAAGCAGACAGGATCCAGCTTTGGGACATGGATCTAGGGTTTAAAGCAAGCCTAGTCCCACTACATTTAGAACCTCTATATAAGTAAAAGACTCGTTGCATTCACGTCGGATTGAATAAATCAAAGAAAAAGGGGTAACTATTGTATTTTTAGCCAAAAAAACCAAAACTTAAACCTCAACCGGGACATTGAGCGTCCACTTTTCAAGGCACGTACACGTCCGTTTAATATACACTGGATCCTGTCTGCTTTGCAGATAGCTGGTGAGGGAAGCTATATTTATGGGACCTCTTTGCGAGAGACCCGTTGCCCACGTCGGGCTAGCATCATGAAAAAGAAAAACTATGGTATTTGTCATTTACCATTACTTATTCGGAATATAGTGGATTTAATTTTCCCAGAAGAGTTCCTTGTTCCATGCATGGTCTGTGTTTAACATATATATATATATATATATATATATATATATATATATATATATATATATACAATACATACATACATATATATACATCACAGCTGTACCCAGGGCCATTAAGATGTCCTTCTCAGTTGCCATCAGTATAAACGCCTCTAGGTGCTGCTGGGAGAGTGCGCTCCTGAGTCGACTTTTGATGTACTTCAAGGTTGAGAAACTTCTCTCACAGGCCACCTGGGTGATTGACAGGGTGAGCAGGAATTTGTACCCAAAGCCTATGATGATATGGTAAGCATCTGTCAACAAGTTGTACCTCCGGATTATCTGGTAACAACATACTGCACAGTCTTTACAAGAGGAACACCTTTTATTCCTCATCTCCAATTCGTCTTCCTTTCCATCAGCCTCAGGTCCGTCCTCAGGTGTCTCACTGACTATTCTGATGGTGTATTCCTCCAGTGCTGATGTTTTCAATCTCTCCCACTGTGCAGTCAGACTCTTCAGCTCACACTGCAAGTTCTCAACTGTTGCCCTGCTGTCAAATTTCAGCAAGCATTTGCTGAGCTCTTGAAGGGCTGACTGGGGTAAACCACCGGCACCGGCCCTTACATGTCGGAAGTTTCTGGGGTCCAGAAGGGCTAAGTCGGCATAAAGAGTGCCATAGGTGAGGAAACGGCGATGGAGGCTCTCAGTGACTGTGTCCATTATTTGATTGTGGGCTTCAACTTTGTAGGCCCTCTCTGCATCTGTCAACGTCTCATCCTGAGCCATCTCACCAGGCATGATTTTCTTTTTTCTTGGCCTTTTCTGTGGCAGGGTGGCCTCCACTTCCAGCTCTGTCTCATCTTCCTGCTCCTGCAGTTTGTCATTCGCCCACTGAACAAATGTGTCTGCAGCTTGCTTGATGGCGTCGAAATCTCTTGCCATCCCTTTGAGACTATCTTGTGTTCCAACAACCATTCTGTGGGCAAAGAGAATGACCATGCCACTCACCTGCAAGTATTTGGAGAGCGGAACCGTGTACTCAAATATGCGAAGAAATATTTGAGCGGTCAGTATGGTCTCGTATTTGAGTAGTGCTTCAGTGAATGCTCTTGCCCTGACACGTACGGTGGTCTTGATATTTGCCTGGCCTTGTATTGCAGCTAGTGTAAGCAGTACGTCAGTGTACAGAGCATTGTCTGGGTTACCAAAGAATCCAAAGATCTCCTTCAGCGCAGCATCCTTTGCCCACCAGCGGGTTTCTCTGATTGGAGAGAGACGTTGGTGGCGAGTGTTGTGGCTCTCCCTTTCCCATACATTCATCCTCTGGTAGGACTCTCGGATGAACACGGCGATGTCATTCAGTAAAGAGAACAGTGAGGCACTTGCTATAACCACTCCTGATGTGTCAGCCAACACTAAGTTCAGAACGTGTGCATAACATCATACGTGTATTTAGTTGGGACAGTGTGTGGAGAGTAGGCAGAGAAACTTTTGTTTGTACTGGCCCTGCATGTTAGAGTAGGGCGGGTCGTACTCAGGTGACAACATGAATCTGAAGGAAATCCTACCATCAGGGGTGTCTAAATTATGTGTTTTTACATGGGGAATTCAAATGAGAGCTTCTTTTTTGGATAGGATAACTCTAACCTACATCATTTTGTATTTCTAAATTGCCAATTTTACCCTTTTGAACCCCTTTATAATATATTAAAAGATATAAGGTAAATCATTTATATTGACAAGGCCAAATCAACTTTACATATATTTATTAATAGGTGAACTGCATGTATATCACTGGATATAATTACAAAGATCATTCTCCTGACATCTTGAACTTTGCCAGGTTGCACAAATCCTGCTTTGACTCAGACTTGGACATCAGCTTCCTGCTGGTCTCCTGAGCCCTGATCCCTCCATCCCTCTTTTCCTGTGAGAAGTACTTAGCAGAAGCCTCAGTCACCATTTTAACAACCCTCTCAATGCTTTGTGTGTGGCAAGGCCAGTTGCGCACTTCCATGGGGGTGTTGATGAAGTTTTTCACCTCTGAGGTGCTTAGAGAGCAGGTGAGAGGTGGCTCTGGCACACCTTCTGACCAGCTGATCAAGTCACCGATGCTGGAAGCATCACAATTGATGTCAGGTGTCCTTCTGCTCCTAACAGAGGAGTCCCCCAGCTGAGTGTCCGTGTGAAAAAACTATATAGGGCTATGGGTTGATTGCCTGATACCCTCATCCGTTGGAAATTTCCAGCAGATTTCAGTGGAGAGTTAAACGACAAAAGCCCTATGTTTTTTCGTTAGAGAGTTATGAATATATAGGTCTTTAAAGGACCTCTTTATATTTAATTGTTTATGGTAATTTTAGCGTCGGGATTTTAGATGCCTATATTAGAATGAAAATAAATTGCCTCACCTTGTTTTTGCTGGGTCTTAGTTTGCTTCGATGTAGGGCGTTACGATCATTTTCGGTGTAGGGCAGCCACGATGGAGTTAGGCTGCGAATTAACTTGAGGTAATTAATATAGGCAGTCACAATATAAACACTTTAAGGTGTAGGCCTAGCCTTTTATGAGTATTAAGTTTATTATAAGGAATTCACTCAGAACTTGAGGGAAGACAAAAGCACATCTTCCCTGTTTAAAGCGTTCGCTGCACATAAACAGCCCCGAGGCCACTCCTTTAATATATCTTCATATTTTAGTATAAATTGCTGATTTAGCAAAGGTTGTTGACTCTTTCTCTCTTGTATTTTACATGAGTTAGGAAATGGAAAATTTTGTTCACGTGAAATAAATGAATGTTTCTCGTGGTTATGCAGACCCGACGCCTACATACGGGTTCTATGTATGTATGGCAATCATCTCATTCCCATTAGGCTATGTCGCCAATCCCGAGCCAATTTTGTATAGATATTTAATTCAATTAATTAATAATTTATATTTAATTATGAAATAAAGGTACCACATATGATACCATGTTATGAGCGCGTATAGTTTTTCCATAGTCCGGGTCCCCCTCTCCCCTGATGGCCAGGATTCTCTCCACCCCTTCAATCCTCTCCTTCTGACCCTCAGAGCAGAGTAGTGTTTGGAGGATGACTTCACTGTGGGCATACCAAGCAGATCTTCTCACAGTTGGCATCACAATATCCAGCACCTCCTTTCTCTGGGACTTGAGGCAGTCCAGCTGAAAGAGGATGTGCCTAGGCCCTTCGATCCAGGAGTGCTTGACTTTCACGTTGAACCAACATGGGTAATACACTCCAATGATGAATTCCACAATGAATTGCAGAATCTTCAGGTTCTTTCCTTTAAGTACGTGCTTTGACACCCAGAGCCTGAGAAGTCTGTTCGCTGTGGTGAGCCAGCGGCTGTGGTTTACTGGTCCTATCTATAACAGAGCCAGCCCTGCAGGAAGTACTCCATCCCTGACTGCACAGACAATTTTATAGCCATAGTATTGATCAGTTGAGAGATCTTGAATGACCTTGTCAGGAAGCTTGATCAGTGGAGGGCCAACAGAGATTCGGGTGAAGTTTGGATTGACACTGACAAATCAGACCAGGGTAGATGTCACTCACTAGCTTGTCCACTGGGTAGTTCCTCCTGTCATCTTCACTTTGCTTCCTCAAGTAGATGCCATACCTCAGAATATCCCTCACAGTTGGCAGTTCAGACACCAACAGCTCCCCAGTGCCAACAAGATTACTCAGATGAGAACTTGATTTCGTCCTTGTTCTGACTTGAGCCATTTTCTTAATGAGTTCACACTGAAATAAAAACAATAATACAACAGTTAAGTATCCACTACAGACAGGTATTAACTCTTTTCAGCGCAAAATTCTTGGTTAAAAAAAGAGCTGAAATGGGCAAGAACAAATTTATCTGTAAATGCTAAACACATTATGCTTTTTTGGTTTCAAAATGTTATAAAATGCTAATTTATCTGTTGTCTGTAATGCAAATAATTTGTTCATGTACTCTAAAAAAAACTAAAGAAACATCCTAAAAATATTCTTTAGAACATTGAAATAGGCCTCATACTGCTCAGTTGTACTAAAAATGAACCCTAATTTTAGCTCAAATCAAAGTTGTTAATTAAATTTTGCTCAATGTATCACTATAATATGCGTAGAAATAGCTTTTTCTAAAATATAACAGAATAATACTACACATGTGAACAGTAACAAAAAAAATCAGTAGATAATCACTAAATCTATCCCCTCACTGCAAGCCGAGGTGGTAAAATAGCTTCAGAAATCATGAGTCAATTCAAATATTTCACAAAACGTTTTAGAATGTTCTGAAACGTTACATTCTAGCCTCTGAGAAAGGTGGCTCAGAAAATGGCCTTATGCGCGCCAGAAAACCGTCAAAATATTTCATATACCAAACTGTATGATAATTACAATTAAGTGGAATGGCACCACCTTTTTATTTGAGTATTTAAATATTATTATTATTATATGAATTACATTATATGTGTTTATATGAATAGTTAGAACAATGCTCTATGAGAGATAACGTGAGCAGCCATGATAGGAAACGTGAGAAGACATTCTGGGGTAACTACAATAGTAAAATAATCAACAATTTAATAATAATCAACTGCAAAATGATGTAGGTTAGGGTTATCAGAATTAAATATTTTCTTCAGAATTGTGTTTTATACACCAAAATATGTCATTTGAACACCCCTCTCCATTGATTTAAAAAAAATGCATAGTATGACCCGCCCTAATTGTTAGAGGCTCCATCTGTAGCATTGCCGATATATTTGCTGATGTCCAGTTTCAGTTTCTGAATAACTTCCGTCAGCAATTGAACCAAATACTCTCCAGTGGATGCGGCCTCACAGTTCACAACCGCAACGAGTCTCTCATGTATGATATTCGTGACATATCTGATAATGACTGCACACTGATCACGAGAGGTTATGTCCTGGGTTGTGTCGATCTGAACTGAGAACATTCCAGCTTCAACTTCACTAGAGATGGATTCTTAGATAATGTCCGAATTATGTTTATAACAGTATTGATTGTATTTTTAGAGAAAAGTGATGAGAGAACCTTTGCCTCTTGCCCCAGACTGATGCAGTTTCTTGCTTTTCTCTATGTAATCAGTTGGATGTTCTTTCAAGTAGACATCAGATTTCCCAAGTAGAATGATAAGTTCCAAAAAGTTACCATGATCGACACTGGCGTCATCTAATGTATAAGCTGCCTCCGACTGCATCCATCTGTAGCTAAGCCCTCTCTTGCCAATGACTTTAACTACATCTACTATACGCTCCATTACCTGGCGTCTCTTGCGGACCTGCTCTCTATGGGCTGAAATCTGACTGCCACTCAGCAAACCCTCTATGTCTGCTTTAGAGGCCTTTAGAAAGTAGGCTTCAGCGGAATTTCTGTGCGTGCTACTCTTTTCGTGCTACCTAGCTCGGCATGGCATGGCCGGCAGCACTACTACTACTACTACTACTACTACTACTACTAAACAAGTCAGTTAATTTTCGACATTTGGCTGCATCAGGTTCGAGAGATTTTGCTTTCTTATCTCTTAATTTTTCGGCACCACCTTTGCGTTTTTGACTGGGTTGACTTGACATTTTGAAACTGTCCCTATTCAGTGCGATATTTCAGTTGTTTATTTCATCGAAAAGCACAACACTATTTGGACACTTTTAAGTTTTATATCAGTGATTAGTTAAACAATATACAGGGTGTTTCAGGAGGAAAGATCAATACTTCAGGAGGTGATAGTATCGGTCATATGAACATGTGCCTAATTCTGAATGATTACGGAGATAGAGCTGTTTGAATCTACAAATACAAAAGCATTGTTAATGGTAATCAAGAAAGAGAAACCAATTACTGTTTCTAACATTTAATGTTTAAACATTGGCATTTTGAATGGTATCAGATACAGAAATGACAAATTTGTTACAGTTTACAATACGTTTTCGAAAATCCCACCGTCAACCTCAATGCACTTTGCAACTCGTGTGCGAAGATCGCGTGTTGTTCGTCTGAGTTGATCTTGACGTTCCTTTATGCGGGCAGCAGCATCCAAAATGCGCGCGAGCAATTCGTCTCGTGCATCCACCTTTCTTTTGTAAACTTGACTTTTCATCCACCCCCACAAACAATAATCTAACGGAGAGAGGTCTGGAGACCTTGGTGGCCATTGAATGGGACCACCGCGGCCGATCCATCGACCAGAGAAAGTTTGATTTAGGTATTGCATCACCAGACGGGTAGAATGTGGGAGAGCTCCGTCATGCTGAAAGTACATACCAGCGCGTGTAGCCAAAGGAACATCCTCCAATAGTCCTGGCAATTCAGTTTGCAGAAATTCTAGGTAACTTTGCTCTGTAAGACGATTCTCTAAAGTAACAGGGCCAATCAGCTGATCATCGATGATACCGCACCACGCATTGGCAGAGAAGCGATGTTGAAAATTTGTTTCCACAGTGGCATTTGGATTTTCGTCTGACCACCGATGAGAGTTACTAGTGTTGTTGATACCGTCACGGGTGAAAGTAGCTTCATCGGTGAACAGTATTAATCGAAGCAATCGGCGATTAGCATTTACCCAATGACAAAATTCCAGTCGCATGGCAGCGTTTCCTGGTTGAAGGTGTTGTACACGCTGTACATGATGTGGATGCAAGCCTTCCTCACGTAATGTTCGCCATACTCTTGTGTGTGGTACACCGAGATGTGTAGAAATTCTTCGTGAGCTAGTAGTAGGACTACGCTCTACCAACTGATGAATATTTTCCACTTCATCCACATCTTGTTGACCTTCACGTTCAGATAAAGCATGAGCGCTGGGAAGTGTACCAATCTCACGCAATGTGTTGGAAACCCTGGTAAACATTCTTCGATCCGGAATTCTGCGGTTCGGAAACCGTCGACGGTATTCTGCAACAGCAGCTGTTGCACTTCCATCGCAAAAACCGTAGACATACACCATATCTGCATATTCGGCATGTGTGAAGGTGTGTGGCATTCTTAACACTGCTTCAAACACCAAGCAATGTCACTCACAACAGTCAGCTGTCGATTGGCTTATATTGCATGCTTACATTACAGCTTACATGGTTCAAGGTTATAGGGGAGGGAAGGGGGAGGAAGAGCTGCGCGCGCATCAGATTCAAACAGCTATATCTCCGTAACCATTCAGAATTAGACACATGTTCATATGAACTTTTTTCCTCAAAATGACCGATACTATCACCTCCTGAAGTATTGACCTTTCCTCCTGAAACACCCTGTATTGAAGTAAAGCTGTAAAAGATACATTAGTTGATAAACATAGCTTGTCAACAGCAATATCTGAATTAACATCTAGGCATAGCGGACCGAGCAACACCACCAGTCCACTGTCCATAGGGTTGCCAGGCCTAGAAAAAAAATTATCCTAGATGCAGGTCAAAATTATCCTAGTATTACGCAGGAATATAACACGTACAAATACCATTCGGATCATTCTTTTTGCCAACTTATTTGTTTATATCATTGGGGGAATGGGCTGGCGGCTGCGCAAACGGAGGAATGGGGAGATGGAAGGTCATTTACTTTTCTTTTTTTGTCTATATTTTTCGTGTTACCCTCACTGGCCCACAGATCGTCCGGCCCATCGGGAATTCTCCCGGTGCTCCATATGGCCAGTCCGCTATTGCTAGGGGCACTCAATATATTTTGCCCCCCTTTTTTCTCAGATAATAATAGGCCATGGGGCTGAAATGTCTTTTGCGCCGTAAGTTTGAACTTTCTGCGCTTCACATAACCGGATTTTTCCAGTTTGAACCTCCCCTCCTTGTATAAAACCGCTTTTAAACGCCCTTCTATAAAACCGATGGTTAACGCAGTTTCGAAAATGGCGTCTGACAGTGATGTGTGTCGTAAACAGAGAGCCATTATTGAGTTCTTAACCGCAGAGAAGGAAACAGTTGGAAATATTCACAAACGTCTACAAAACGTTTACGGAAATGATGCTGTTGATCGAAGAACAGTTGGACGTTGGTCTAAACGTGTGAGATCATCGGAGAGAGAGAGAGAGCCAGCCTCGATGATGAGCCACGCAGTGGTCGCCCGGCATCGGCTGTGACATCTCACACTGTGCAACGTGCTAAAAGCATCATTCGATCAAATCGGCGCATCACATACAAGGAGGTATCACTAGAGCTAGGAATTAGTGAAGGAGGTGTGAATACGATAATTCAGCAACTGGGATACTCAAAAGTGTGTTCACGGTTTGTTCCTCGTGAACTGACTGAAGATCACAAAGCCCAAAGAAAAGAAATTGCTTATGAGTCGTTGGTTCGATACGAGACAGAAGGGGATGGTTTTCTTTCACGAATTGTGACTGGGAATGAGACTTGGGTACACCACTTTGAACCTGAAACAAAACACCAATCCATGGAGTGGCATCAGGCAGACTCCCCACGCAAGAAAAAGTTCAAAATGGCTCCCTTGCACGAAAGGTTATGGCCACCACCTTCTGGGACATGAAAGGGTTATTCTGGTGAAATTATGAAGGAAGGACAAACAATCAACTCAGAGGCATATATTGCTACCCTACAGAGACTCCAGAGACGTATAAAGCGAGTTCGACCGGAGAGAAAACTGAAAGACGTCCTTCTTTTGCACGATAACGCAAGACCACACAACAGTTTCCAAACAAGAGAGGCCATCACAAAATGCGCTTGACTGTGTTACCTCACCCTCCATACAGCCCGGATCTAGCACCTTCAGACTTCCATTTGTTTGAGGCGATGAAGAACGCTATTCGTGGAAGAAAGTTTCAGAGTGACGATGAGGTTGTTGAGGAGGTTAAGAGGTGGCTCCAGGGGAACCCAGCGGACTTTTACCAGCAAGGAATAAAGGCCCTTGTTTCGAGGTGGAGGAAAGCCGTAGAAAAGGATGGAGACTACAGTATGTGGAAAAATAAAAACTTGTAAAAAAGGCATGTAACTACTTGTGTACAATTTTTCTGGAACTTACTCTGGAAACTTGGAAAGAAAAAAAAAAGGTGGAGCAAAATATATTGAGTGGCGCTCGTAGATAACACTGACTCTGTAGTTATGGCCAGCTTTGATGTAACATCTTTGTTCACTAACATTCCTCTAAGTGAAACTATTGACCTGTGTATCAGTCTTCTCAAATCACATAGCTCTGCAGCCGTCGATCTAGGCAGAGCTGGGCACTTGCGGTTTTTTTGCGGTACTGTGGTACTGCGGTACTACCGCACTACCAAACCGGTACCGCATAACGCAGTACCGCAAAGGATCGCTGAAAGTACAGCCTGTACTTTCAGCGATCCTTTGCGGTACTGCGTTATGCGGTACCGGTTTGGTAGTGCGGTAGTACCGCAGTACCGCAAAAAAAACCGCAAGTGCCCAGCTCTGGATCTAGGTGAAAGTAACATTCGCTCGCTCGCTCCTTGAAATTGCTACTAAAGACTGCATCTTCTTTTTCAATAATGATCAATATGTTCAAACAGACGGAGTATCAATGGGGGAACCCCTCGGGCCACCTTTGCAAATTTATTCCTCTCTTACCATGAGAAAAAGTGGTTGGAGGAGTGTCCCCAACATTGTACACCAATCTTCTTCCGTCGTTACGTAGACGATTGTTTTGTTCTATTTAAATCTTCCGGCCATATTGAACTTTTTCGTCAATATTTAAATTCAAAACTTAGTAACATCAAATTCACTTCTGAAATGGAAACGATAATTCTTTGCCATTCTTGGACTTAAATATTGCTCGTAGCAATAATCACTTCATAACATGTTTTTCGTAAACCCACGTTCACAGGCTTGGGAATGAAATGTGACAGTTTCGCACCACTCAAGTATAAACGTAACCTCATTCTTACCCTTCTATGTCGTTCATACGAGATTTGTTCCAACTACCATCTTCTTCATGCCGAGTTGGAATTCCTTAAAAAGTTCTTACTAGGTAATGGTTTCCCTACAAAACTTATTGACAGTGTAATAAAAACATTCATGAACTTAAAATTCTCTAATAAAACTAAAATCGTCGTTACTACAGTACAGAAAAAGGTACATCAAACTCCCTTACTGTGAACCCGAAAGTCTTGTGTTGAAGAAGAAAATTGGTAAACTTATCAATAGATTTTATCCGCAAATTCCTGTTAAATGTATTTACACATTTAATGCAATGGTTAATCGGTGTTTTCAGTCTTTCATCTATTCAACCAGTCAACTCTGGAACAATCTTCCTCAATCCGTCTTTACTCCTGTCTATGACCTCACACCTTTCAAACGCAGAGTGTCTAGGCATCTCGAAACCCCGGACCTTGATTTTGGCTCTTCTTCTTCTATGGGAGGGACGCTTTTGAGGGCATTTTCCCTTAGCCCCTCCTTCCTGCATAAAAAAATAATAACTTCGTCAATGTACTTTTGTAAAATTCCCTCCAGAATGTTGTTCAAATAAGAATTCTCGTTCATGGTTTCATCAAAAAAGTATGGAACTATGATGGTTCCTCAATGATTCCTGTCCACACCGTAATCCTGAGATCAACTTGCGAATGTGCATCTTTAACCTAATGCGGATTTTCGTCGCTCCAGTAACGATAATCATGGCAATACAAACTCATCACGATCAATTCTGTTATATCTTGTTTCCCTATGAAAACTGACTTTTGTTACACCCTGTGTATATATATATATATATATTTAGTAGAAATCCAATGACAAGGAGAAATGTAAATGCCATGAAAAGTCTTCTTTATTGCGCAACGTTTCGAGCAATACGCTCATCTTCAGGCTGTTTAATAACAATGTGAAATTAAAATCAATATTGAATGAAAAACAAAACAGAAAATTTCTATAACCTATTCGTAAAGACAAATTTTAAAAGACTGAGAAAAGAGGGTTAAATTCTAAGTTTTACAGATTTACATATAAAAATTAAGAAGTTATTTTTAAATACATGTAGTAAATGTGAAATTAATACACTGGAAAAATTACCAATAGTACACTGGAACAATGGAGCTATCTACCTTACACAGCAGTATCCGAGGCCGACTAATTTGAGCAGAGGAAACGGGAACGAAGGATGGCGAGGGAGATAGGGGAAGGAGGGATTATAAGGAATTGGGGAAGGAGGAGGGATCATAGCAAATTGAGAGGGACGGACGATGAGTCAACATTCAGACTAGGGGACAATGCTTTAATGAAAAGGGATTCTAAAATTCTTAGTGAGTTGGGACAAGTATTACAACCAAGAATTTTAAAATTGTCTAAAGTGACATCAATTTTGCATTTAATGCTATGTTCACGAATACTGGAGGCTTCCTTAGTTTTTAAAATTTTACCTGTTCGGCCACTTATTCCCATATGCGAATAAAATCTAGCCCTGAGAGAGCGAACAGTGCTGCCGATGTAATTCCCAAGGAGACACCTGGGGCAGGTAAATAAATATACAACACCGCTACGCAACGAGTCAGGGGTTCGATCCTTCGCTGAGAAAAAGCTACCTAAAGACGTTTTATTAATAAATATGATGCGGAAATCAGTATGATAAAAAAATTTCCTTAACAATTTTGTAAATTTAAGCTTAAATTCCTTATTCAAGGGACCCATTTCAGGTACCAAGAAATATTTTATATCCTTCGGCACAGTAATACATGGAAGTTGAGGGCTATAAACATTATTTAAGAAGGATCTAATTAGTTTGTCTACATATTGAACAGGAAAACTATTATTAGTAAAGTATGATCTTAGATTATTAAATTCATCATTAAGTAAGGTAAAATTAGAGGTCAAATTATATCCTCTGAACAGGAGAGTTTTAATACAAGACATCTTATAGTTGAAATCAGTAAAACTAAAAAAATTCATGCCCAAACCAGTGAAAGTGGGTTTCCTATAAACTGATGTAGTAATAGAATCACCGTTTTTCGAAATTAAAAGATCTAAGAAGGGGAGGGAGCCATTTTGCTCAGTTTCCATTGTATACGTTATATTGGGGTGCAAAGAATTTAGGAAGTTAAAGAATTGTTGCGCTTGTACCGCATTATCAAAGACTGCTATCGAATCATCAACGAAGCGTCGATAGAAAATTGGCTTGAGATGAGTGGGAGATTGTCTAAAAATTACACTTTCTAAATGAGTCATAAAAAAGTCAGCTGCTAACGGTCCGACTGGTGATCCCATCCCTACCCCATCAATTTGTTGGTAAACCTTATTGTTGAAAGTGAAATAGCATTGTTTGAAGACCAATTCTAAAAGTTCCTTCAAATGAGACAATGAAAAACCATGAAAATTATCAACTGAGCTAAAAACCCTATCTAAAATAATGGCAATAGTTTCAGATACAGGTACATTTGTGAAAAGTGACTTTACATCAAAACTGACAAAAAACTTTTTTGAATCGAAGTTTTTACCCAGGAGTTCTTTTTGGAATTCAAACGAGTTATTTATAGTGTAAACATTTTTCGCAAAGGGGGACAGGAGACGAACAACAAATTTTGCCAATTGAAAGGTGGGTAAGTTATACGAAGCTAAAATAGGACGGAGAGGTGTTCCAGCTTTATGGATTTTAGGCAGACAGTATAATTGAGCAAGATTAGCACCAGATGCGAACAACTGAGTGTAAGTATCATTTTTTTATTATCTTTAAGGACTTTAGTCGTGACAAAAATCTATTAACCTGGTCTTCTAACCTTACAATGACTTTATTTACAGGTTCTAGAATTTGTTTGAATTTAGTAAGATCACTTAGGATTTCATTAGTTTTGTTTATGTAGTCCGATTTATTCAAAATAACCACTCCGTTACCCTTGTCTGGTCTAGTCACAACAATCTCCTGGTTCTTTGCCAAATTCTTAATACACTGCAAATCACTCTTCCTAAATATGAAAGATTGAAATTTAAGATTTCTAAGTTTTAGAAAAAAATTCTTGAGTTAAATATGAGAACTGACATTTGAAATTATTGAAATCCCCCACATGGGGAACATTTTTCAAGCCATTGAAAAATTTTTCAAAGTAAAGAAAAAACGAGGGCTTATATATTTGAAACAACGGAAGCTTAAATTGCAAACCAAGTGACAGTAAAAACTTTTCCCGAGGGGAGAGTGTGTAACTAGAAAGATTCGAAATTACCTTCTCTGAATTGAAAAAATTTGGTGAATTCATTCCCAAAGCCTTTAACTTACGTTCATGTGTTTCCAAGATGGTAGAGTGAAATTTTTCTAGTTCACGTTGTACAAGAGAAATTATTAATAAATAGTCCAACAACGACAAGGTATTTTTAAGAGTAGTTATATAATGCCCAAGAGACTTGTTATGCGAATCTGATATTTTGATTTTATAATTAATTTCATTATTTAATAAATATTCCAGGGACGATTGATAAAATTCAGAGTCATATAGATTATCACGGTAGAGTTTGAAGTAAACAAATTTCGGGAAAATCCTGCAAGTCCGACACATTTCAAGAAAATAACAGTCCAGTTTTGACTTGAGAAACTTTCGTGAAGTCTTCCAAACATGGCGATAAGCCCTGAGGCCATCTTGTCCATACCTTGAATATATATAATTATGCGGGTTGCTTCTACAGAGCTTCAATTTAATATTTAGTAGAAATCCAATGACAAGGAGAAATGTAAATGCCATGAAAAGTCTTCTTTATTGCGCAACGTTTCGAGCAATACGCTCATCTTCAGGCTGTTTAATAACAATGTGAAATTAAAATCAATATTGAATGAAAAACAAACAGAAATTTCTATAACCTATTCGTAAAGACAAATTTTAAAAGACTGAGAAAAGAGGGTTAAGTTCTAAGTTATACAGATTTACATATAAAAATTAAGAAGTTATTTTTAAATACATGTAGTAAATGTGAAATTAATACACTGGAAAAATTACCAATAGTACACTGGAACAATGGAGCTATCTACCTTACACAGCAGTATCCGAGGCCGACTAATTTGAGCAGAGGAAACGGGAACGAAGATGGCGAGGGAGATAGGGGAAGGAGGGATTATAAGGAATTGGGGAAGGAGGAGGGATCATAGCAATTGAGAGGGACGGACGATGAGTCAACATTCAGACTAGGGGACAATGCTTTAATGAAAAGGGATTCTAAAATTCTTAGTGAGTTGGGACAAGTATTACAACCAAGAATTTTAAAATTGTCTAAAGTGACATCAATTTTGCATTTGATGCTATGTTCACGAATATGCTGGAGGCTTCCTTAGTTTTTAAAATTTTACCTGTTCGGCCACTTATTCCCATATGCGAATAAAATCTAGCCCTGAGAGAGCGAACAGTGCTGCCGATGTAATTCCCAAGGAGACACCTGGGCAGGTAAATAAATATACAACCACTAAGAATTTTAGAATCCCTTTTCATTAAAGCATTGTCCCCTAGTCTGAATGTTGACTCATCGTCCGTCCCTCTCAATTGCTATGATCCCTCCTCCTTCCCCAATTCCTTATAATCCCTCCTTCCCCTATCTCCCTCGCCATCTTCGTTCCCGTTTCCTCTGCTCAAATTAGTCGGCCTCGGATACTGCTGTGTAAGGTAGATAGCTCCATTGTTCCAGTGTACTATTGGTAATTTTTCCAGTGTATTAATTTCACATTTACTACATGTATTTAAAAATAACTTCTTAATTTTATATGTAAATCTGTATAACTTAGAACTTAACCCTCTTTTCTCAGTCTTTTAAAATTTGTCTTTACGAATAGGTTATAGAAATTTCTGTTTGTTTTTCATTCAATATTGATTTTAATTTCACATTGTTATTAAACAGCCTGAAGATGAGCGTATTGCTCGAAACGTTGCGCAATAAAGAAGACTTTTCATGGCATTTACATTTCTCCTTGTCATTGGATTTCTACTAAATATTAAATTGAAGCTCTGTAGAAGCAACCCGCATAATTATATATATTCAAGGTATGGACAAGATGGCCTCAGGGCTTATCGCCATGTTTGGAAGACTTCACGAAAGTTTCTCAAGTCAAAACTGGACTGTTATTTTCTTGAAATGTGTCGGACTTGCAGGTTTTCCCGAAATTTGTTTACTTCAAACTCTACCGTGATAATCTATATGACTCTGAATTTTATCAATCGTCCCTGGAATATTTATTAAATAATGAAATTAATTATAAAATCAAAATATCAGATTCGCATAACAAGTCTCTTGGGCATTATATAACTACTCTTAAAAATACCTTGTCGTTGTTGGACTATTTATTAATAATTTCTCTTGTACAACGTGAACTAGAAAAATTTCACTCTACCATCTTGGAAACACATGAACGTAAGTTAAAGGCTTTGGGAATGAATTCACCAAATTTTTTCAATTCAGAGAAGGTAATTTCGAATCTTTCTAGTTACACACTCTCCCCTCGGGAAAAGTTTTTACTGTCACTTGGTTTGCAATTTAAGCTTCCGTTGTTTCAAATATATAAGCCTTCGTTTTTTCTTTACTTTGAAAAATTTTTCAATGGCTTGAAAAATGTTCCCCATGTGGGGGATTTCAATAATTTCAAATGTCAGTTCTCATATTTAACTCAAGAATTTTTTCTAAAACTTAGAAATCTTAAATTTCAATCTTTCATATTTAGGAAGAGTGATTTGCAGTGTATTAAGAATTTGGCAAAGAACCAGGAGATTGTTGTGACTAGACCAGACAAGGGTAACGGAGTGGTTATTTTGAATAAATCGGACTACATAAACAAAACTAATGAAATCCTAAGTGATCTTACTAAATTCAAACAAATTCTAGAACCTGTAAATAAAGTCATTGTAAGGTTAGAAGACCAGGTTAATAGATTTTTGTCACGACTAAAGTCCTTAAAGATAATAAAAAATGATACTTACACTCAGTTGTTCGCATCTGGTGCTAATCTTGCTCAATTATACTGTCTGCCTAAAATCCATAAAGCTGGAACACCTCTCCGTCCTATTTTAGCTTCGTATAACTTACCCACCTTTCAATTGGCAAAATTTGTTGTTCGTCTCCTGTCCCCCTTTGCGAAAAATGTTTACACTATAAATAACTCGTTTGAATTCCAAAAAGAACTCCTGGGTAAAAACTTCGATTCAAAAAAGTTTTTTGTCAGTTTTGATGTAAAGTCACTTTTCACAAATGTACCTGTATCTGAAACTATTGCCATTATTTTAGATAGGGTTTTTAGCTCAGTTGATAATTTTCATGGTTTTTCATTGTCTCATTTGAAGGAACTTTTAGAATTGGTCTTCAAACAATGCTATTTCACTTTCAACAATAAGGTTTACCAACAAATTGATGGGGTAGGGATGGGATCACCAGTCGGACCGTTAGCAGCTGACTTTTTTATGACTCATTTAGAAAGTGTAATTTTTAGACAATCTCCCACTCATCTCAAGCCAATTTTCTATCGACGCTTCGTTGATGATTCGATAGCAGTCTTTGATAATGCGGTACAAGCGCAACAATTCTTTAACTTCCTAAATTCTTTGCACCCCAATATAACGTATACAATGGAAACTGAGCAAAATGGCTCCCTCCCCTTCTTAGATCTTTTAATTTCGAAAACGGTGATTCTATTACTACATCAGTTTATAGGAAACCCACTTTCACTGGTTTGGGCATGAATTTTTTTAGTTTTACTGATTTCAACTATAAGATGTCTTGTATTAAAACTCTCCTGTTCAGAGGATATAATTTGACCTCTAATTTTACCTTACTTAATGATGAATTTAATAATCTAAGATCATACTTTACTAATAATAGTTTTCCTGTTCAATATGTAGACAAACTAATTAGATCCTTCTTAAATAATGTTTATAGCCCTCAACTTCCATGTATTACTGTGCCGAAGGATATAAAATATTTCTTGGTACCTGAAATGGGTCCCTTGAATAAGGAATTTAAGCTTAAATTTACAAAATTGTTAAGGAAATTTTTTTATCATACTGATTTCCGCATCATATTTATTAATAAAACGTCTTTAGGTAGCTTTTTCTCAGCGAAGGATCGAACCCCTGACTCGTTGCGTAGCGGTGTTGTATATTTATTTACCTGCCCCAGGTGTCTCCTTGGGAATTACATCGGCAGCACTGTTCGCTCTCTCAGGGCTAGATTTTATTCGCATATGGGAATAAGTGGCCGAACAGGTAAAATTTTAAAAACTAAGGAAGCCTCCAGTATTCGTGAACATAGCATTAAATGCAAAATTGATGTCACTTTAGACAATTTTAAAATTCTTGGTTGTAATACTTGTCCCAACTCACTAAGAATTTTAGAATCCCTTTTCATTAAAGCATTGTCCCCTAGTCTGAATGTTGACTCATCGTCCGTCCCTCTCAATTTGCTATGATCCCTCCTCCTTCCCCAATTCCTTATAATCCCTCCTTCCCCTATCTCCCTCGCCATCCTTCGTTCCCGTTTCCTCTGCTCAAATTAGTCGGCCTCGGATACTGCTGTGTAAGGTAGATAGCTCCATTGTTCCAGTGTACTATTGGTAATTTTTCCAGTGTATTAATTTCACATTTACTACATGTATTTAAAAATAACTTCTTAATTTTTATATGTAAATCTGTAAAACTTAGAATTTAACCCTCTTTTCTCAGTCTTTTAAAATTTGTCTTTACGAATAGGTTATAGAAATTTTCTGTTTGTTTTTCATTCAATATTGATTTTAATTTCACATTGTTATTAAACAGCCTGAAGATGAGCGTATTGCTCGAAACGTTGCGCAATAAAGAAGACTTTTCATGGCATTTACATTTCTCCTTGTCATTGGATTTCTACTAAATATTAAATTGAAGCTCTGTAGAAGCAACCCGCATAATTATATATATATATATATATATATATATATATATATATATATATACAGTGTGTTTCATAACATGTTGGACGCATTTCAGGATGGATTCAGGACCTGAAAACAATGAAAAAAGTTTCTATAAACATATGCCCGAAATCGCTTTGTTTCCGAGTTACAGCCCGTTTTGTGTTCCAGCAATTCTTTTCGCAAACTGTTTACAAACACTGCTTGCCGACAATGTTTGTGAGTGTGTACGAGACTTATTTCATGATGGCTTTGCCGATTGTAATGTTTCGTACACTCTATGACATGCTTCAATATCGTTGAGTGTAGAGCCATCAGTCAGTCAGAGGTGCATCGCGGTGTTTCACTGTCCGTATTCGCAACTTCTTACCGTGAATAAGTGCAGTCTTGTGAAAAAAACTTAAAAGTTTTTGTGCTATTCAGTGATAGCGTGCATTTGAAGCGAGAATGGAGGCTTATTCAAACAGAGAAATGGCAGACATGCATCTCATGTATGGACTTGCCAAGTGTAATTCGGCCGCAGCAAGATATCTGTATGCGGAAAGGTTTCCGAATCGCCGTCTGCCAGATAAGAATAATTTTCAGAGAATAGACGAGCGTCTTGGTAATACAGGAACATTCAACAAGCGAGTTTCAGATGGTGGTAGACCAATCAGCGCCAGAACTGTTGAGTTGGAGCAGCGGGTCCTGAATCGCGTGGAGAAACATCCTGGTGTCAGCACCCGAAGGATAGCAGCAGCAGAGGGTATAAGATACACAACTGTGTGAAGAATTTTAAGGGAACAACAACTTTACCCATATCACATTCAGAGAGTACAAGGCCTTACTGAAGCTGATTTCCCACCACGAGAGGCTTTTTGTACTTGGTTCCTTCAACAGTGTGCTCGCGATCCTCTTTTTCTATCCTCCATGTTGTTTTCTGATGAGGCTGTCTTCACAAGAAATGGCGTAATCAATTTTCACAACACTCATCACTGGGTCGAAGAGAATCCGCATGCCATCATCCAGTCAAGGCACCAACAACAATTTAGTATCAATGTATGGGCAGGACTTATTGTCGACAACTTAATCGGTCCTTTTGTTTTGTCTGGAAGATTAACAGGAGAATCCTATTCCAATTTTTTAAGGAATGATTTAAGCGATTTACTAGATGAAGTTCCTCTTGGTGTCCGACGTCGTATGTGGTTTATGCATGACGGCGCTCCGCCTTATTTTAGTCGAGTAGCCAGACTATTTGGATGACCACTTCCCTGGTAAATGGATAGGCCGTGGAGGACCCATTGCGTGGCCTGCTCGCTCTCCAGACCTGAATCCATTCGATTTTTACCTGTGGGGTCATCTGAAATCCATCGTTTACGTGACTCCCATTAACAACGTTGAAATGGTTCGCCAACGTGTAGAACAAGGATGCCAGAAAATCGGAGCAATATCTGGAATGTTTGAACGCGTCAAGCACTCTATGACGAGGCGTGTTCAGGCGTGTATTCAAGCGCAAGGCGGTCATTTTGAGCACTTCCTTTAAAGGTAAGGCGGATACTTGCTGGAACACATAACGGGCTGTAACTCGGAAACAAAGCGATTTCAGGCATATGTTTATAGAAGCTTTTTTTTATTTTTTTGAGGTCCTGAATCCATCCTGAAAGTGCGTCCCACATGTTATGAAACACCCTGTGTGTATATATGTGCGTATATATATATATAATATATATAGTATATATATATATATATATATATATATATATATATACAGGGTGGGCCGTAAGTTTCCATACATAGGAAAAATAAACATTTTTTTATGGACAACCATTTTTATTTATATAATATGCTCTACATGGTTGCCATTGTTTTGAAAACACATTTCAATACGTGTTCCCCACTGTTGATGAACACGCATTAGCACAGTTGACGTTATGCTTGTAATGGCGTTGGTGATACGTTCCTTTAGATGATTTATGTCTCGTATCTTTTCCTGATACACCATGGCCTTCAAGTGCCCCCAAAGATAGAAATCAAGGGGGGTGAGATCTGGGGATCTGGGAGGCCACTCCACAGGACCACGCCGACCAATCCAAGCATCCGGAAACTGCTGCTGATCCAAATACCGACGCACGTGAAGACCATAATGAGGTGGAGCTCCATCTTGCTGGAAGTAAACTGGGAAGTTACCTTCCTCGTTTAGCAGGGATGGGAAAATCTCTTCTTGCAACATGTTAAGATACCTTTCGGCATTAAGATTTCCACTGACAAAAATTGGTCCAATAATTCTGTCACCCCATATCCCGGCCCACACCATCACTTTACCGGCACCTTGCATCTTCGTCGGACTCAGCCAGTTAGGGTTAGCATTACTCCAATAACGTATGTTTTGCCGATTAACCTCTCCATTGACGTAAAAATTTGCTTCATCAGTAAACAAGATCTTACGTCAAACGCATATTCTTAGGGTATCTGAAACATAAAAACAAACGTTTAGTTTTTTCCTATGTATGGAAACTTACGGCCCACCCTGTATATATATATATATATATATATATATATATATATATATATATATATATATATATATGTTTTTATTTTTGAGAGATCTAAAGAGCCTTTTCCAAAAGCTTTTATTGAACTGTTCAATAAAAGATTTTGAAAAGAACTTTTTGCGGCTGTGAAACCCAAAACGAATTTTTCAGTTTTATTATGCCAATCTTTTCATATATATATATACAGTATATATATATATATATATATATATATATATATATACAGGGTGGGCCGTAAGTTTCCATACATAGGAAAATTTAAACGTTTGTTTTTATGTTTCAGATACCCTAAGAATATACGTTTGACGAAAGAGCAACGAATTGAAATCATACTGATGGCTGGGTCGGGAAGCAGTCGCATGGTTGCAATGAACTTTAACAGACAACATGGAACGAACATCACACACGACACTGTGGCAAAACTTATTAACAAGTTTCAGAAAACTGGAAATGTTGCAGATCAACCGCGAAGTGGTCCAAGACGTACAGCCACCGATGAAGACACAACAGCTACGATACTTACAGCGCTTACACGGAGTCCCAGAAAAAGTACACGAAGAGATTTTCCCATCCCTGCTAAACGAGGAAGGTAACTTCCCAGTTTACTTCCAGCAAGATGGAGCTCCACCTCATTATGGTCTTCACGTGCGTCGGTATTTGGATCAGCAGTTTCCGGATGCTTGGATTGGTCGGCGTGGTCCTGTGGAGTGGCCTCCCAGATCCCCAGATCTCACCCCCCTTGATTTCTATCTTTGGGGGCACTTGAAGGCCATGGTGTATCAGGAAAAGATACGAGACATAAATCATCTAAAGGAACGTATCACCAACGCCATTACAAGCATAACGTCAACTGTGCTAATGCGTGTTCATCAACAGTGGGGAACACGTATTGAAATGTGTTTTCAAAACAATGGCAACCATGTAGAGCATATTATATAAATAAAAATGGTTGTCCATAAAAAAATGTTTATTTTTCCTATGTATGGAAACTTACGGCCCACCCTGTATATATATATATATATATATAAGAGAGAGAGAGAGAGAGAGAGAGAGCGAGAGAGAGAGAGAGAGAACAATTGGGTTGCAATAGCTACTTGAGTTAATACAAGGAATCTATGATTTTTCCTTTAATAATGGTCGTTTATCTCTGTTTTCCGAGTCATTTGTTTGTAATCTCTTAATAAATAAAGACAAAAGGTTCGCTAGTCTAGACAAAAGATCGTAAATGTAGAGTTTAATGATTTTCCCTCGATTATCATGGCACGAGAATCGCGGAAACGCAAGGACAGACTTTAATTTAGTTCGTGTTGTTATTTATGCTTAACATAAACGTGTTGTTTAATTTTAATGGATGAGCTGACGAGATGATGAAGTTATTAACATATTCAACTGCAAGGAGATGATGAGCGGGATCAATGGTTGACACCAAAGTGGTTTGGCTAAAATAAATGCAAGCAAAAGAGTGTTTAAACCAGACTATTATGCAATCAGGGGAGGAACCAACGCAATTCTTTCCATATACGTGACTACGTCGTGGTCACGTTGCAACACCGCTTTTCGTTTGATCAGTGAGGTTAAGCGACGTTGGATCTGTCCAGTAGTTAGGTGGCTGACCGTCCTTTCCGTTCAGATGCAGCGATCCGTGGTTCAGATCCAACGTAAAGTTGTAGGTCCCCTCCGTCCTATGACCTATTCCGTTACGAGAGACATTAAACACCCCTTCCCCCATAAACAATAAAGTTTCATATTCCGGTTGTAAAAAAGCCCTCGTTGGCATTCTCTGTAGATAATCGCTTAAGCCTAAATGTTTTACGAGCTGTTCGGAAGGGATTTAATTTTCCCCCTTTTATAGACAAATATAATAAAAGCAATGAATTTAAAAGAATGAAAGCGTTAATTATGCTTTATTAATTAATCAATCCCTCTCTCATATTCTTTTGCATGTGGGAGATACAAAAGGCCGCTTAGTTTCTATCCGTCTATTTATATCTACAGTATATATACACTAGGGTGTCCTGTATTAAACTGGACAGTCCTCTTTTGAGCAGCTGCCAGAGACAGAAAAAAGTATGGAAAACGAAGAAAAAATTAGATTTGATCAAATAAACTCAAGTTAAAATAGTTTCGTTTATCATTTCGTTATAAAATTACGTAGGTATTGCAGTAAATTTATTTAAAAAAAAGCATTTATACGAATTAAAAGTTTCCATAATGTTTGCATAATGGCCACCCTACTATATATTGTACTGATGTTTTCAATAAGAAAGATAGGAATAATATTAAAGGCTGCAATAAAGTGGTTGCGATGCTACGTCGTACCGCTTCGCTTAAAATTGCTTTTTCACATAATTTAATCAACACTGAGCCTTTACGACTATGAGTGTTTAAATGCAGAGTGACAGAGTCAAAGCGATGAAATAAAATTTCGTAGTTATTCCAGATCTTTCCCAATATATTTACGATAAAAATCCACCTTTTGAGGAGCGTATGCGTACTTGTAACGAGTCTTTTCTCTATCTGTCAAAAAATGTAATTATAAGGTATTTCTTTAGTTTTGATGAAAGACAAACATTAAGCAAAATTAATGCAGCATGTGGGTTTGGAAATTAAAGTGATCAGGTGATTCCTTTGATAAGAAAAGATTGGTTTGTTGAATATGTCGAAGATAGAAATTAACAGCTGCGCACTCAGGTAAAAAATTATGCACATGTTTTTCCAGTGGGTTTTACAGTTTGTAACAAACTAACGATAGTTTATGCAAGGAGGTAATAAAATTACAAAAACCTCCAAACAAGTTTTTACAAGTAGGCCCTCCTTTGGAACAACTTTCCTTATTCATTTCAAAGAAGGGTCATCTCTTTCTAGTTTTAAATCCCAGTTTTTGTACTAGTAGTAACAGTTGTATATGTTAAAAGTCCTTCGTAAATGTTAGTTGTAAAATACAAAGTTTATAGTAAAAGTCAGTTTTATAAAATATTTAATGCTTATCAACAACGGATCTAGCCCTCACGTTTGTGTGAGAGGAGGGGGGGGGGGGCAAATCTAACGCAGCCCAAGCTAACTTTAACCCATCTTGCCATATATATATATATATATATATATATATATATATATACACACACACACCACGTGTCCCCGAAAAATGCCCCCACTTCTAAATAAATGTTTCTAAGCTTTAAAAGAAAAAAGGAATCAAGACAGACAAACGCAGTAGGTACCAAAACAGTTTATTAACCTTAATTAAACATGTTCAATTTAATCGCCAATTTTTTCTAACACAATATTCAACCTTACAACAAATGTTTGACACAATATTTGGAAATAGCTCAGTTGGGATATTGCTGATTACCTCAGACTTTGGTCTTTAGGTCTTCAAGTGCCTTAGGCTTGATAGAATAGATCCTGTCTTTTGTATCTTATGGTGTGCCAAAGGCATTGTTTAAAATGCATTCAGCCGTTTCCTCTTCCTTCACCATCAAAATACCTTTTCATCATCAAAGAAATGCGATGCAATGCATTCACACAAATTACCGAGTGTCACTAGATCCATCCTAAAAAAGCAGAAAATCGCTAGATTCAAAAGAAATGTTCTAAAATATTGGGACAAAGCCATCCACGCAAACACAAGTACGTGACCAATGTACGAATTTGAGGTAAATTGAAAAAAGCAGGTAGATATAGAGAACACTTTTGTAGGTAACATGAAGAAAGAGGGAAAGGGGAAGAAAAAGTATTTTACGTGGCCTTTGGGGGAGGGCAAAGTGGTATTAGCCCCGCCTTTATCAGCTTTGTGGGGAAGGCAAAAGTGGTGTTAGCCCCACTTTTATCAGCTTTGGGGGCCTACAACCCCTTTGGCTCCCCCCTGGATCCATCAGTGGGGCTTATTAATAAAACTATTATCCTCTTCATCTCATTATCCACGCATCAGTAAATCATTAATTTAATGAACATGATTCATCATGTTTAAATTATTGATTTAAATTATTTAATTATATTTAATTAATATTGATTTAAATTATTTAATTATATTTAATTAATATTGATTTAAATTATTTAATTATATTTAATTAATATTGATTTAAATTATTTAATTATATTTAATTAATATTGATTTAAATTATTTAGTTTTAAAAATTTACACTTCATAATGAAATTTACGTGAAAAAATACTTGCCAATTTAATTTTACAACAAAAGTATAAACCAGTGTTTTTCATTTGGGGTGAGGTAGCAGTTTGGGGTGTCGCAAAATTTTATGCAAATGACAAAAATAAATTAAAATTCAAAACTTACTGAAGATAAATAAAGAAAAAAATAAATCGCGATTTATTAAATCCATACGAAAACCGTATAGGTTCAGTTTGAAGTTACATGGTGTTGAAATGGAGATGGACTGGGGTGAGGGGATGTGAACATGGTATAGTGGTTAACGAAAATCCTCCAGGATGCCGGCATGCCACGAAAGAAAAACAGATGGTATTGGGATACATTTGTTGGTTTTCGTCGTCGTCGTCGTTGGGCCTAGGCAAGCTACGGCTTGGGACCGTAGCGCATCTATCCGGTATAGGTTAACCTGGATGATGTAGCTATAAGCACTGCCGCTGGTTAAGTGCCAACCAGTGATTATCTCACTAGCCGTATTGAGTCCGTTAGGCGAAACTGCGACAGTACCAAGGATGGAAAATATAACCCTTGGATTTCTATTATATATTTGCAAATGGACATGGTATTAGATTAAAATAATTATTTAAATATAAATAATTAACTGACAATTGTGATATATAATTAATTATGTTTACATACAATAAAATAATACAGTATACATAAAATTAGTATTAATGTGGTTTACAATTGAATTATGATGGGTAACTAATTTAAAATGAATTTATAGCTATTCCGAAATTCAAGACGGTAAAATTAACATTTATCTTGAAACTAAAATAAGAGTATTCACTACACACTCCCCCACCAGAGAGGAAGTTCAAAGAGTTCCGAACGACACAGATTTCCCCTGGACCTTTTTGGTAGCTACATGTACCTCGCTTAAGGTTGATTCCAAAAACGCAGGCTTAAGACGATCGATAGAAACCTTGTCGACCTTGGAACCGCGCTGGATGAGAAATGATTTGCGCGTACGTCGGAGAACTTCATAGGGCCCGTCATATGGACATTGGAGAGGCCGTTTTGGGACAGGTACACGAACGAAAACGTGGGTGCAAGACTGGAGGGCTGGGGAAACAAAGATGTTCTGTTGGCTAGTCAATCGAGGGAGAACAGGCTGAAGGGACTGCATGTGAGAGGAAAGTGTTTGAGCGAATTCCGTAGGATCACATGACTTATCCCCTGCAGTGAAGTAGCCACCTGGTAGCCGCAGTGTTGTTCCATAGACTAGTTCAGCCGCTGTAGTCTTCAGATCACTCTTAAATGCAGAGCGAATACCAAGCAACACGAGTGGAAGCTTATCCATCCAATGGGAGTCTTCGTGACACATAAGGGATGACTTCAGCTGGCGATGGAAGCGTTCGACGAGGCCGTTAGCTTGCGGATGATACGCACAGGTATGCGCATGTACTGTACCCAACAAGCTGGTAAACTTCTTCCAAAGCGAAGACTCAAATTGGCGACCTTGGTCAGTGATGACTTTTGTCGGCAATCCAAATCTTGATACCCATCCATGAAGAAAGGCTCTTGCAACAGTGTCCGCTTGGATATCAGGAAGTGGGATGGCTTCAGGCCATCTGGAAAAGCGGTCGAGACAGGTGAGCAGATAACGTTGGCCTTGAATCACTGGAAGAGGGCCAACAATGTCTACATGAATTACCTCAAATCGCTGGGATGGGGGGCGGAAATGCGTCAAAGGGGGACCTGGTGTGCCTTTGGACTTTGGCACGCTGGCAGGCAAGGCACGTTTTGGTCCAATGTTTGACATCCTTCCGCATCGAGGGCCAAACAAAGCGAGAGGTAACCAGGTGTTGCGAAGCACGGATACCAGGATGGAAGGGCTTATGAAGATCCGTGAAGACTGCTTGTCTGTGACACGGAGGGACATAAGGGAATAGCAGCTGTTGATACGTCGCAATAGAGGGGCACAGACAATCCTGGCATACTCATTTTCTTGAGGGAAAGTGAGTGAGTGGAGTCTTCTCTGAGCAGGTCTTGTAGTTCCGTATCCTTATCTTGATCCTGTGCAATAGCATTCCACAGTGTAGAGCTGAGGGTAACAGAAGTAATCTCTATTCTTGAAAGTGCATCCGCTGGAGTGTTCAAGACACCTTTGATGTGGCGGATATCTGTGGTAAATTGCGAGATATAATCGAGTTGCCTGATGACTCTGGGAGAGTGGTTACAGCTGTTTTTATTGAAGACAGTGACCAAAGGTTTGTGGTCGGTAAAAACACAAAACTCTCGGCCTTCAAGGAAATGTTGAAAATGCTTCACGTTTAAGTAAATAGCAAGAAGTTCACGTCCGAAAGCACTATGACGCGTATGGGCTGGCTGCAGCTTTTTCGAGTAAAACGCGATGGGTGCTTGTTGACCGTTAATGGTTTGTTCCAACACCCCACCGACCGCAACATCTGATGCATCGACCGTCAGAGTTAGGGGGGCATCACTGATAGGAAATGACAGAGACAATGCACTATTGATAGCATTTTTGGCATTGTCGAACGCCTGTAAACTATCGCTACACCATACCAATTTCGTTACCTTGCGTTTGTGTGTGATCATAGCGTGTAGAGGAGCAAGAACACTGGCACAGTTTTTAATGAACTTGTGGTAATAATTTACCAAACCTAGAAACCGACGTAACTCACGCTGATTATTTGGCATAGGGTAATTTTTTATCACTTCACACTTGTCCTGAAGGGGGGTAATTCCGTGCTGCGAAATCGTGTGACCAAGAAATTCCAAGGTTGTGCAAACACACACTTAGATGCATTAATAGTAACACCGTATTGTTCTAAGCGTTGAAAGAGGAGTGAAAGATGTTCCTTATGTTCCTCTTCCGTTGAGCTGGCCACAAGCAAATCATCGATGTAGGCATAAACAAAGTCTGAGCCTCTGGTGACCTCATCTATAAACCTCTGAAAGGTTTGCGCAGCATTCCGTAGCCCGAACGGCATCTTCACAAATTCGAATAACCCAAATGGTGTACAAACTGCAGTCTTGGGAATATCCGAAGGCTCTACGGGAATGTGGTGGAAAGCCTTAACGAGGTCTATTTTACTGAAGATAGATTTGCCGTGGAGAAGAGAAGTAAAGTCTTGGACATTTGGTACCGGATATCGGTCCGGGATGGTTGTCGAATTCAAAAACCGGTAATCCCCACATGGTCTCCAGTCTCCTGACTTCTTCTGGACCAGGTGTAGGGGAGAGGACCAACTGCTTTTGGAAGGTCTTATTATCCCAAGATCTATCATAAGCTGGAATTCCGATTTGGCAGCTTTCAGTTTGTCCGGGGCAAGACGTCTGGGTTTTGCAAACACAGGGGGACCTTTTGTTGTAATGTGATGGGTAATGGTGTGCTTAATGGTATCACCCATCTGCATCGGTTGAAGAATTCCTGGATATCGCTGGAAAAGGCACTGGTACATGGAATTAGGGGGAACGAGGGAAAGTGCAGAGTTCGAGGCGTCCGGAAGGGCAACCTGTTTGGCAAGAACAGAAAGCAGTGTGGCCTGGTCGCATAAGCGTCGCTTGTCAAGATCCACCAGGAGTTTGAAATGCTGGAGGAAGTCAGCGCCGATTATGGGATGCTGCACTTGAGCACAGATGAAAATCCACTTGAAGGATCGGTGAAGGCCCAAGTTTAGTTCACGCGACTGAGTACCGTACGTGGGTATGCGTGAACCGTTAGCAGCGTATAGAGGCGGAGATTTCGAGTGCGTTATGACCAGATTTTTTAGGGAATACACTGACTGACGCTCCGGTATCGACCAAGAAATTGACACCAGAGTTCCTGTCCTTTATGAATAACAGGCTGGCAGTGCGAGTACTAGACGCCATTAGGACTCGCTGCTGGGGTTTTCCGACGAAAAATTGCAAGGGGAGATGCACTTCCTAGCCTTCTTTCCAAATTTAGAGTGGTAGAAGCAGATCTTCCCGGAACTCGAACGATGCCTCTTCGTAAATCTTGACCGAGAATGGCTTCTTTGCCGTTGATTTTGTAGCAGAGAACAAACGTGGTTGAGTTGTTGACTTAACTCTTCCACTTTCAACTCCAGTTCCGATTGTGTGTTCACGTTGTTGACCGGAGCTGTGTCAATCTCCACTACTTTGTCGGCAGTTTCTGCTAGTTTATCAACTGGAGTAGCAGGATCCATAGTGGCCAAGACACGCTGAGCTGATGGAGGAAGTTTCTGCAAGAACAACTGTCTAAAGATGTCCTTATCGAAGGTTTGTGCGCGTTCGCCTAGAGCGCACTGCATAGCCCTCAGCATTTGAGTGGGCTTACGGTCTCCAAGTTCTTCTTTTGAGATTAACTGATGTAGTTTCTCACGCTCGGAGACAGTGGTGCGGCACAGGATGGCAGACTTCGGATCGTTGTATGGGTCCTCACTCGTGGAAGTAGACACGATGACGTCACGGACTTCAGAGATGATGCTCGCTGGTAGAGAGGACAAAACATGATCGTATTTTGTCCTGCTAGCGGTGATCCTTCCCAAGTTGAATTGTGATTCCACTTGGTGGAACCAAATAAATGGATCACCCTGCCAGAAGACGGGGAGCTTTACGCTCAAGTGGGAGATGGCACCAGCGTCGTCAGGCATCTTCTCCTATGCTTGCTGACGTACAAGCAAGACGACAAGTTACCAACGAAGGAGTGGAGGTTGAGACGAGCGCAGGCACAGAGCGCACGGGCAGGGGTGAGGGGCAGAGGGCACGAGCGACGTTACAGTCTGGTCCTAGTCGCTCGGGTGAAGGGGGTGATGGGCACGAACGACGTTACAGTCTAGTCCTAGTCGCTCGGGTAAAAGGGGGGAATCCAACTCCGGGGTCACCAATTGTTGGTTTTCGTCGTCGTCGTCGTTGGGCCTAGGCAAGCTACGGCTTGGGACCGTAGCGCATCTATCCGGTATAGGTTAACCTGGATGATGTAGCCATAAGCACTGCCGCTGGTTAAGTGCCAACCAGTGATTATCTCACTAGCCGTATTGAGTCCGTTAGGCGAAACTGCGACAGTACCAAGGATGGAAAATATAACCCTTGGATTTCTATTATTTATTTGCAAAATGGACATGGTATTAGATTAAAATAATTATTTGAATATAAATAATTAACTGACAATTGTGATATATAATTAATTATGTTTACATACAATAAAATAATACAGTATACATAAAATTAGTATTAATGTGGTTTACAATTGAATTATGATGGGTAACTAATTTAAAATGAATTTATAGCTATTCCGAAATTCAAGACGGTAAAATTAACATTTATCTTGAAACTAAAATAAGAGTATTCACTACACATTGAACCAGAAAAGATTGGGAATCACGGATATAAACAGACTATTTTACTTTAATAATTGAAATCTTTCTACTATTGTATTCCGGTGCGTCACATACAAATTACAGCTCTTACTATTACAGTTTCTACACTATATTTTTTCTTCTTTTAGCACTACTTTATTGAATAAATGTATTATTTATGTCTAATTGTATACTCTTGGCACGTAAACTACATTTATTGCATTTCCATAATTTTATCAATACGCATTCTAAATTTGGTACCATATACAGAAAACGTTAGAATGCACAGTTCTTTATAAACTGGTCACGTTTTCGTGACACACACACACACACACAATATATATATATATATATATTATATATATATATAATATATATATATATATATACACACACACACACATATATATATATATATGATGAATAAAACCACGAAGGAAAGGAAACACAAAACGGTGCTCAAGCGCTTTCGTCTAATGACATCCTCAGGAACATTGAAATACATAAAAGGTTACGGCCTATATATAGGTTACAGAGAGAGAAAAAAAATATAAATAAATAACATACATACACACAAACATATTACATATATATATATACATACATATCTACACACATACACATATATATATATATATATATATATATATATATATATATATATATATATATACAGTATATGCAATAAACGGAGAAGTAAAAATAAAACTTAAAAATTAAGGATTAGAGGATTAACAAAGAGGCATATCGATTTTTAGCACAAGATCAAATGAGTTATAAAAATAATACAAATTTATACTGGAGATACGCCCGGGTTTAACACTTTGCCTTTTTAGAGTCAAGTTTCGATATATATAAAAATAAATTGAAGATTAAAAGTTAATAAAGTAGCTTACAAATTTACCAAAGATTAAGTGTCCTACCCTTTTTATCTAGGTTTGTTTTGAAGGAATTCAAAACAACAGGATCGAGTTGAAAAAGACCTTTGCTTATGTTGAAGTTATTTGAAAGTTGAATAATGGCAGACTCAAGAATATTTCTATTGACAATGTTGCTCGAATGAAATAAAACTGAAGCATTATTCCAATCAATACAGTGGGATAACTCTGACAAATGGACAAAAAGAGCACTGGACAACTGTCCTGTTCTGACGGAATATTGATGCTGTTTTATACGTGTGTGCAAATCCTTTCCCGTCTGACCTATGTAAAAGGAATCACATTGTTTACACCCAATTTTATAGATAATGCCTGAATTATTGGTAGGGCTATTTTTTACTATGATATTTTTCACAATATTGTTATATGAAAATACTACATTAATATCCAAAAGTTTAAGTACATTAGCAATGCCTAAAAAGCCCGGGAAAAATGGAAGTACTAAAATATTTTTTGACAAAGTACGAGTGTTATTATTGACACGATAGAAAGTTCGTTTTGCCTTGTTGAGACAAGATTCCATAAACGCAGATGGGTAACACAGATCACTTCCAATACCGTTGATTTTTTCCAATTCGGCATCGATGTATTCCGGACTGGCGATCCTAAGGGCGCGGAGAAACATTGATGAAAAAATGGCCTTCTTAGTGAGGATGTCATGTCCCGAGTAAAAGTGTACGTAGGACAAGTTGTTTGTTGTTTTCCGATATATACTAAACTTAAAACCTGGGCTTTCCCTATGTACACGCACATCCAAAAATGGGATTGACTTGTCTTGTTCCACTTCTAAAGTAAACTTAATGGAGGGGACTTGATCATTTAACTGAAGGAGGAAGTTATCGCCCCTCCTCTCCAATATTTATATGGAGTTTTTCGAAATTACTTACATTCCGAGAATCCTGGGGGTTGGCATCCCTTGGTTGCGCTACGTCGACGATATTTTGTGTATCTGGCCCATGAATCGTGACCTGGATAACTTCCTCCTTCAGTTAAATGATCAAGTCCCCTCCATTAAGTTTACTTTAGAAGTGGAACAAGACAAGTCAATCCCATTTTTGGATGTGCGTGTACATAGGGAAAGCCCAGGTTTTAAGTTTAGTATCTATCGGAAAACAACAAACAACTTGTCCTACGTACACTTTTACTCGGGACATGACACCCGCACTAAGAAGGCCATTTTTTCATCAATGTTTCTCCGCGCCCTTAGGATCGCCAGTCCGGAATACATCGATGCCGAATTGGAAAAAAAATCAACGGTATTGGAAGTGATCTGTGTTACCCATCTGCGTTTATAGAATCTTGTCTCAACAAGGCAAAACGAACTTTCTATCGTGTCAATAATAACACTCGTACTTTGTCAAAAAATATTTTAGTACTTCCATTTTTCCCGGGCTTTTTAGGCATTGCTAATGTACTTAAACTTTTGGATATTAATGTAGTATTTTCATATAACAATATTGTGAAAAATATCATAGTAAAAAATAGCCCTACCAATAATTCAGGCATTATCTATAAAATTGGGTGTAAACAATGTGATTCCTTTTACATAGGTCAGACGGGAAAGGATTTGCACACACGTATAAAACAGCATCAATATTCCGTCAGAACAGGACAGTTGTCCTGTGTTCTTTTTGTCCATTTGTCAGAGTTATCCCACTGTATTGATTGGAATAATGCTTCAGTTTTATTTCATTCGAGCAACATTGTCAATAGAAATATTCTTGAGTCTGCCATTATTCAACTTTCAAATAACTTCAACATAAGCAAAGGTCTTTTTCAACTCGATCCTGTTGTTTTGAATTCCTTCAAAACAAACCTAGATAAAAAGGGTAGGACACTTAATCTTTGGTAAACTTGTAAGCTACTTTATTAACTTTTAATCTTCAATTTATTTTTATATATATCGAAACTTGACTCTAAAAAGGCAAAGTGTTAAACCCGGGCGTATCTCCAGTATAAATTTGTATTATTTTTATAACTCATTTGATCTTGTGCTAAAAATCGATATGCCTCTTTGTTAATCCTCTAATCCTTAATTTTTAAGTTTTATTTTTACTTCTCCGTTTATTGCATATATATATATATATATATATATATATATATATGTGTATGTGTGTAGATATGTATGTATATATATATATATGTATATATGTTTGTGTGTATGTATGTTATTTATTTATATTTTTTTTTCTCTTTCTGTAACCTATATATAGGCCGTAACGTTTTATGTATTTCAGTGTTCCTGAGGATGTCATTAGACGAAAGCGCTTGAGCACCGTTTTGTGTTTCCTTTCCTTCGTGGTTTTATTCATCATAAATATTTTTCACGTGTTACTTTCGTGAAATAATTTTCATATATATATATATATGGATCAAGTAAAGATAAGCACCCCCAGCCTTCTTTAATTAGCCTTATAAGGCTAACTCACGAAAATATCATGACCTAACCTAACCAATCGTTAAGTCAACTGTACGCCCTTGACGATTGGTTAGGTTAGGTCGTGATATTTTCGTTAGTTAGCCTTATAAGGCTAATTAAAGAAGGCCGGGGGTGCTTATCTTTACTTGATCCATATATATATATAATAATATATATATATATATATATATAATATATATACATATATCAGGTCATCCCATAAGTAATGTCGTTTTTTACGATAGATTAAGTTTAAACTAGTCCTACTCGGTTTAAGCATAAATTTTCCGAAGGTTATATCTAAGAGGAGACCTATCGTGTTTCGCTACATACTTTGCAGACCTTGACCAGTGAAGACTTGTGTTTTGCTTTATGTGAACCCTTCATAAACATGGCGGTATCAGAAGAGCATATCAGGCATATAATGCTTTACGAGTTCAAAAAAGGGAATAGTGCTACTGAAGCAACGCGAAACATTCAGGACGTTTATGGCAACGATATTCTGCATGTGAGGAAATGTCAAAGATGGTTTCAAAAGTTTAGGAATGGTGACTGCTGTTTGACAGATGCAGCATGCTCTGGACGCCCTGCTCAGTTTAATGATGACCTGCTGTTAGCCGCACTTGAAGAAGACTGTTCAACAACTGTCGAAGAATTGGCCCAGAAACTCAATTCATCCCCGTCCACCATCCATCGACATTTGCAACAACTCGGGGAAAATGGGTGCCACATGAATTGTCGGTCGACAATCTGAGGGTGCGGGTAAACATTAGCACAGCTCTTCATTCCCGTGAACTCCAAGATCCGTTTTTGCACCGTTTAGTGACTGGTGATGAAAAGTGGATACTGTACCAGAATGTTAAGCGCCGTCGACAGTGAGTTTGTGCCGGAGAACCAGCGACACCACAGCCAAAACCAAATCTTCACCTTCGGAAGGTGTTGCTTAGTGTTTGGTCGGATAAAGGTGGTGTAATACACTTTGAAACCTTACCACATAATCAAACAATCACCGCTCAAGTCTGCTGTCAACAACTGGATCGATTGAACACTGCACTAAAAGAAAAGAGACCTTCTTTGGTTAATCGGAAAGGAATCGTGTTCCACCACGACAACGCACGTCCTCATACCGCTCGGATCACTTCTGCAAAAATTGAGGAGCTTGGGTGGGAAAAACTTCCACATCCTCCATATTTTCCAGACCTTGCGCCTTCAGATTATCATCTCTTCAGGAGTCTGCAAAACTATCTTGACGAGAAACAGTATACTTCTTTAGATGACCTGCACACCAGTCTTTGTACGTTTTTTGCCTCAAAACCGCCTGAATTTTATAAACATGGCATTGAAAAGCTTGTAGGACGTTGGGAGAGTGTCATTGTTTCCGAAAGAAAATATATACTAGATTAAAAATTTTCAGTTAAGTTTTTTTCTCCTTCAAATTCCGATCTAAAAAACGACATTACTTATGGGAGGACCTGATATATATACAGGATGTTCCATAAGTCCGGTCGTACAGGAAAATTTATTTTAAATTAAATTTACAACTGCAATACATTAGAACTAAAAAAATGTTGAAATTGGTGTCTTGTTTAAGGGTTTTTTTTTGTTGCAGGTAGAATAACACGCAATGGCTAATATGGAAGCGAGTTACACTCGTGAGGAAAAGGCCTCCGCCTTTTCCTCACGAATGTAACTCGCTTCCATATTACCCATTATGCCAGGTTAGGTTGCATTATGCGCGGGTTAGGTTGCATTATGTTCGGTTAGATTATACTGGGTTAGGTTAGGTTAGTAATTTTCATTGAAAATCTGAAATGTATTTATGCGTTGGTCACTCCCAATCAAAATATAAACTTTCCAGTTTCATTTGAAATTCATATACTTGCCTGAAGTCGATCTGGAATAAGACCAATTTGCCTAAGGTCAAACGTTGATATTATGAATTTCGATTTTGTTGATGTAAAGCAAAAGAATAAAATATACTGTACTCAAAGAGAAACAGATTACTGCCAATTACTAATTTTGTAAGAGATTTTATGATTATATACAAACTTTTTTCCGCGCGTAGCACCGATATAAAACTATATAATTGATGTTAAAAACGCTTCTTATACATTTTTCTTATACAGAAATACCTGGTACATAAAACATTATGGCATATGCCCGTAATGACGCCATTGTGGCTACTGGTATATTTATAATGCCTTATCGTAACCATTATTCAAATCGATACCAATGGTGACTGCATACGATAGATCGGATAAAATTTCTATAAATATACTTGTATTTTTGAATAGGGAAAAGTATTTTATTTGCACAAACATTGGTGGTGTACATTCGGTGCGTGCTTTTCCGCAATTGCTACGCATAAAACACATGTTAATTTTTTATTTTATCGCTGCTTCACGGTCCAAGCAAATGAATGTAAAAAATTTTTTTGTATTATAATTCACCACATATTCTTTTATATTACTATTTTTTGCAATGTAACATATTCTTGTGGGTTATGGTTTCGTGAAATAAAAATACATCGTTTAGTCTTTTGCGAGAAAATTTGTTGTTACGAGAATCATTCATAAACATAAGATGTAGAAAGGCAAAAAGATGTTTGTACATAAAGCATTAACAAGACTGTTTGCTATGCGACCTCTCGTAGTTCCTACTCGGAAAATAAAGAAAATTCCTTCTTTTGTATGCTGAACAGAGCCAAATGGCCCCCCTCTCATATTAAGCAAATAAAAAGTAGAAAGAAAACAAGGATGCTCGTACACAGCACCCACTTTCCTACATCAACCAATGATAATTCTAGTTTTGGAGAGCTAGAGCCAATCACAGATTAAGAAACGTTTCTATCGTCATGGTAACGCAGTGTTTTCTTCCAAAATTTTCTTGGGTAAAGTTATCGTTCTGTTTTCCTTAAAGCTCTTCCTGGTTTAAGAGACGCGGGGAGTGCTCGCAGCTTTTGTATGCAGATCGGAACTAAGGGGTCTGCGGCATTACAAAAGCTCACCTCCAGCGGCAAAATTGAGAAGGAGACATTCAATTTAAACAAAAGAAGCCATTAAGGAATTGATTTTCTTTTCTTTTGTATGAAATGTTTTGTATTTTGGTGTTTAAACTTGATTTTTAATTTAATTTAAATAAATATATATATATATATATATATATATATATATATATATATATATATGTGGAAAAAAAGCAGGACTCATCTCATCCTTTAAGTTTGAGTTCTCAAAGCAGAATTCTTACGGTCCATTTGTTAAAGAGGTCGAGAGCATTTCTTTTGGATAAAATTTATTTAAAAATTCACATAGTTTAAATTCAGATTTAAATAACTGAAATAGAACTACATTAAAAGCAGGACAATCCTTTTATTAATAAATAAATAAATAAATAAATAAATAATAATAATAATGGAAGAATGCAATAATTGTATATGTAAGTGTAATGTAAGTATGTAAGTACTAAGCGTAAGTGTATGTGTTTAATTATTATTATCAGCATCATCGGGAGGCGAACCCCCGACCTTAGTATTTTAATTAATTTTGCTTATAGGAACCGGCGTTTTCCATTGCACTAACGGCGCCGGCGTGTAGTGATACAATAAAATTAATAAAATAGACCACAAAAACAGTTGTATACAGTTAATGTATACAACTAGATTTTCAATGCAGACAGACTCCATTCCGACCAATAATAATATGTGAAATAAACTTTAGCGAACTTCCTAACTTCTTGCATGTTTCCTAGCAAAGAAAGGAGAACATCCTAAAAACAAACAAAACTTGCGTAAGTTTTTAAATGTTGAGAAGATGGCTGCATGCGAGATATTATATATATAGCTTGTGTGAGAATTATGAACTTAACTAACGCCTGCGCGTTGAGCGAGCCCGGTTAAGCCCGGTGTAACGTTGAAAAATGAGGTACACCTCATTATTCAACGTTGAATAATGAGGTGCACCTCAATTCAACGTTGAAAAATGAAGTACGTTGTTGAAAAATGAGACACTTTGTTGAAAATTGAGTTGAAGTAGGCTATAAGTTAAAGTAGCCCCTCAGAGCTTGGCCGTTCAAGGCTCAGCTGGGATTCTGAACCCAATCAAAATAAATAAAACTAGCGGAGCGACCCGACGTTGCCCGGGTTGAAGTTGAGAAGGGCCAGAAACTGGCACAGCGCTCAGGTCAACCAATGTGGCCCACTGCACGAGGTTCAGGATTATTATTATTATCAACATCATCGGTGTCTGAACCGCGCAGGTGAAAAAGATACTTTTTGCATATTGTTATTTTGTTAAATATTTAAAAACGAATGTATCATTTTCATTTTTCATTTTGTGTGCGTATATGTACGGTACATATTATGAATGCATTTATGGATATGTAATGTTAGCCCTGTTCAAAAATCAACTTTTTCTTATTTTCATAGGTTTCTGTACTTTTTCCCATGCTTTTTGACCTGAAAAGGCCGAAAATCACAACCATTTTGACCTAGGTTGTTGGGAAGCATTGCCGCATGGAGCTTTAATTTTTCTGCCTTGAAATCGGCCAAAAGCACCAGTTCCGGGGTCCCTTGAATCATGTTTTGCACTAACTTTTTATCTAAACAAGATAGAGCAACAAAATAGGCACCAAATTAAAGTGTTTTTAATCCTCTTTCTAACTTATACAATTATGATAGTCTTGGAACAAGAAATGGCACATTGGTACATACAAAGATTTCAGAAATATCACAAAATTCGTTTTCTCACACTCAAGGCAGACAAGGCGCCTTATTCATGACACAAATTTGAGATTAACATTTTGTCACAAGTCTAATCGATCAAGAAGTGAAAGCATTACATGATGATTAATTTCATAATGACATTTACACAGTCAGTTGTTGAGAGTTTGTTTCTTGAAGCTGTCAAAGCGGCGTCTGTTGAACTCCTCAGCTTGAAGGAGATAGTCCCTTTGCTTGGCATCTGTTGTTATGACATTTGCAAAGTCGCTCATCATCTTGACACCACGTTCAGCAATGTCATTCACCGCTTTCAGATTCTTAACATAGTCCAACGCTTTTCTGTAGTCCTCATTCTGTGGCCAAGACGTGACAGGTTCCAGAAGCCACTCGGATCCAATGTTCAGTGTGTCCAGCAGGAAATGTGATTCTGGGCCAATGAGATCAACCAGGGTGGTCTTAGCTGTGACTCTCTGGAATAGAGGCTTTCCTGTTCTGAAGCTGTCTGGCTTCTCAGTGGCATGTAACTGGGCAGCAATGTCGTGCTTCAATGTGTCACTCAATCTACTGCTGAACAGGGCAAATGGCACGACTTCCTGCGTCAGGTACCATTTGTGGTTTTCCATCTTATTAAGTACTGCATCAGCAAGCTCTGGGTCAGTTTTCTTGTACTTCAACATGTCCTGGATTAGACTTAGATCATTCACGGGAGCATCTGCAGCAGACATTGACATCATCCATACAGGAGTGTAGAACAGCGCAAGGAAGGTGTTGAGTCTTTCCAGCTTTGATACAGTGTCTTCGTCGTACTCAAGTTGATCTGCAAACATCAGCATTTTCATGGAGTACAGGTTTCTGGCCATCCATCTGGCCTGATGAATGGCGCCTGGTCGACTCCAGTGAATACCTCGAGGAGGCGTTCCTCCATGAACAATGACTGTCAGTTCAGCCATTTCCCTGTAGTCGGCTCTTGGAAGCCTTTCTGCTGTTAGAATGTCTTGGAGTATTTCTTCACTGTTCTTCTTCTTTTCCTTCAGCCATTTGCTGTTGATAGCCAGCATCTTTGGGTTTTCCTTGGACAAGTCCGTCCAAACATCCTTCAGATGCTCAAACCAGGGATTATCTGGCCCCTTCACCTTCCCAAACAGCTTCTCCCAAACTGCTCCTACTAGGATTTCCAGGATGTGATGTCGACAGGCCAGATAAAACACCTTTTTGTTCAGCATTTTCTCTAGCAGTTTGGCAGCTCCTCTGTGAACTCCACTGTTACTGGATGTAGTGTCAAAAACAAGGGCAGTAACATTATCCGTAAGTTCCCATGTCTCCAGTAAATCCATTGAAGCCTCAGCCTGAGCTGTGCCAGAAGAATTGTCAATGACAGGTACTCCCAATAACTTTCCTTCAGTGTATGAAGGTGGACCAGACACTAGCACAGCTAAAGTCTCTGAGGTACTTCCAGGTTCACTGCCCAAGACATCTTTGAGCAACTTTCCATCCCAGTGTAAGGCAGCGTACTGTGGGGGGTTTTCACAAAACTTGGACATGTGACTCTGGCTGATATTATACCTGGACAGCATTCTGTTGCGACGTGTTGTTGAGGTTGAGATGACGAAGTTATCCAGATCAGCCCCTCCAGCTTTCAAGGTGGCAGAAACCATGGCAGTAACTTGATTGTCTGATAAACCAAGACGATCAGCTGTATTGCAGATGACATCACATTCCATGACCTTCTTGGAAACGTCGAAGTCACACTAGTCACAGTGTCTTGATGGTGAGAACATCCAGGACGAGGCTGATGGTAATCCATGTCCTCTGTGTTAGCGTCGTTGTCAGTTGAGTCACCCCAGGTAATGTCATCCACATGAACAACTGCCTCTTGTTCTGCTGCAGCTGTAAAATAGTACAACATGTTAAGACAGTAATTGTTAAGTACATGCTAAATATCGCAATGGAGTAAAACTTAAAACTTTTTGTAACGTTCAAAGTAATTAGTTTTACCTTGTTCTTGTCTATGCTGCAGTCTTTCATTCCTCGCTGCTTGCTGCAGGGATCTTGTCCCAAAAATCTTGTCATGACCAGACATATGACCTTTCCTCTCAGTCTTTTGGTCTTCGTAGAACCTGATATCCTCATCTTTCTTCTCTCTGGATAACAGTCTGTTGTTCTGTATTTCCTGTATTGCATCTGGAGCTCCTATATCGAACAGGCTGTCTAATTCCAGCACAAATGCTCCTCTTTTTCCTCCAGGGTTACTTGCTCTTCCTTTGCTTTTCACCAGAGCACGATGTTTCTCATGTAGTTTCATGAAGAGCTTCATTGCGTTGTACTTGGTCATTGTCTTGATCCTAGCCATCTGCCAGAATGGGATGATAGATTCAACTGTTTCATATGCAAGGTCTTGAACCATGGGCCTCCCTGCATTTTCCGGTAAATTCTGAAGATTAAGGAAATACTGGAACGCCTGTCTGTTGGTGGGAAGCTGGGAACCACTGATAAAAGCTGAAGGGTATCCAACCAGGAAAGTTTCAGTGAGAGATCTGGTAGATGGCCCAGTTGACACCTACCTGTGGACAGTACGTGGAGGTTCTGAGATATCAACTGTGCGCCCACGGAGCTCCCTCAGCTCCTTGCTTAATGCCATTGTGAAGTTGTAACTTGTAGATGGTTTTCTAGATTCTGATTGAGTTTCTGTTGTTTCCTGAAAAATGATAGATAATTATTATTATTATTATTAATTATTATTTATTTATTATTATTATTATTATTATTATTATTATTATTATTATTTGTTAATTTTATGCTCTTTCATTTGATACCTAATTTGTTGCTCTATCTTGTTTAGATCAAAAGTTAAAGTGCAAAACATAATTCAAGCGACCCCGGAATTGGCGCTTTGGCCGATTTCAAGGCAGAAAATTTAAAGCTCCATGCGGCAATGCTTCCCAACATCCTAGGTCAAAATAGTTGTGATTTTCGGCTTTTTCAGGTCAAAAAGCATGGGAAAATGTACAGAAACCTATGAAAATAAGAAAAAGTTGATTTTTGAACAGGCCTAATGTAATGTATATTTTTATATGAATTATTTATTTATATTATTCATAACTCGCGCGGATAATTCTTAATCCTCTGAAAGATCAGCTTTTATCATGATTTATTTCATTATCTGGTATTTTCATGAAGGAGCAACGAACGTCAAAGAATTACAGAAGGGTGACAAAAGTAAATAGATACCTTCGATTTTTCCATAGTTTCTTTTATTTGATAATAAAAGTCAATAAATAACTACAGATTTATTGGACCAATATATTTAGAATCATGTTGCTTTCCCCCTTTTCATTATGTAAAACTGACACGTTTTGGCATTCTGTTGATGAGGTTTGCTACTTGTTCTTGAGGGCAATCATCGTGGTGTCTATTTACTTTTGTCAACCCTCAGTAAACTTTAGAAACTAGGTTAGACCATGAAAACAGCTGACCGATGTAGATAGTCTCTAATATTCTTTATAAATATCAAGTCACGAACGTGGATTTGATATAATGCCAAACTTATACCACTGAATTAATGTTAAATACAACACAGAGGTTAAGAATTGATCTTCCAATTTCCTTGTGCGTGTCGAAAAAGCCAACTCCACGGAAACCCCTGGAAATAAGGTTATATCCTCCCGCCCCTGTCCCCCCTGCGCGTAACTGAAGTGGTAGTTTGTTTTATGCGAGAACTAGACGTGAATCGAACTTTAAATTGGACGAACAGATATTTGTTCGACGAGGTTGTTTAACCTCTTTCGCAACGTTTAAGGTCATATAACGGAGGAGGCTCTACAGCTTTAAGTGGGACCTAAGGCACGGGTCGCTAACATCATATGGGCCCAGAGTTCGGCTTCCCATCCAACTACAAACCAGATCCAATGTCACTTAACTTCGCTGATCGACCGGAAGCTGTGTTAACGTTCGGCCATAGATGTTCGGATTTAATTAGTAAGTGTATAAATAAACGTGTAGTCGATATAAATTTGGTATAAAAGTTAACGAGGAACGGAGAGGAATGAAAGCGTTTCGCCAGGTATATACTCGTTTAGCGAGATATACAGGGCGTCCCAAAAAAATGTATACACACTTTAACAGCTGATAGCTCAATTGATGTTTCTTTCTTTCCAAGTTAAACCCATTAGAATTAATAATGGCAGTCAGACTAAGCTTTGAACAAAGGAAATTCATTCTAAAATGCTACTGGAAGTGTGAAAACGCAGTTGAAGTGCAAAGACAGTTTAGGAGGGAGTTTCAAACAGATCCACCAACGCGACTTACCATCACTCGAATTAGAGATAAGTTTGAAGCCGATGGAACTGTTCAGAATGTCCACAAGAAGCGTTCCGGAAGACCACGGACATCGACAAGCCCCACAAAGCAAGAAAGAGTACTGGAAACGTATCACCAAAGTCCAAGAAAATCTGTGCGGCAAGCGAGTCGTGAGGTAGGAATTTCAGAATCGTCTGTCCAACGCATTTTGAAGCGCTGTCAATGGAAAAGTTACATTCCAAGATTAGTCCATGCTATTAATGAAGATGATCCGGACCGAAGAGTGGAGTATTGCGAGTGGTACTTGGCACGATGTGGATGTGGATTGGACGAAGGGGTTTCGTAGAATACCCTCCGCGTTCACTAGACCTCACACCACTAGACTTTTTTTTATGGGGATACTTAAAAGACAAAGTCTACGCTATAAAACCTGCAACAGTCGCTGAATTGAGAGCAGCCATTGAACGAGAATGCACACAAATACCAAACGAAATGTTTCGTGATGTTTGCGATTCCATTGCTTCGCGTTATCAGCAGTGCCTGGACCAGAACGGACGTCAGTTTGAAAACAGGCGTTGACAAAACAATTAAATAATGTCTGTAGATTCTATTACATTTTGAAAATGAAATGTATTTTAATAAACACTGCCTTTATAAGTATTTAAAGTGTGTATACATTTTTTTGGGACGCCCTGTATACGCTTAAATAGAAGTAACATCGGATTCCTGTGGTTGGGGTGGTACCTTATTACCGGGGGATGAACCCTGTTTATGATTGTGTATTTAAGTGATTCGAGTGTCTTTGGTTCCTAGTTCAATCGTTGTGCCCAGCCCATGGAGAACGGGAAATGGGTTCTTTGATATTGTATGTACTGTATGTTTAACGAAGGTTATATAATGAAAGCAAGTTAACATTACGAGCTTTGAAGCATTAAAATAACTGGGAATCATAGATTTTATACTGTAACCTTGAAAAGGGTAATATTTACAACGTCCATTTTCAAAAGGGTCGTAAAAGTTATAAAATATGTTGATTTATGTATTATGTAAATTTGTTAGAAAGTTTTAATAAACTTCGAGACACTTTAGCGACTTATTAAAAAAAATTCTGAACCGAATATTTGATGAAGAAAAAAAATTTCTGTTAATTTAACTGCATATGAGTTGTTGAAGTTACTTCAGTGTTTATAAATAACAACGTAATACTGGAAAGGATGAACACTACTTCAGTGTCTTAAACTGACAAAAGAATACAAGCATTATTATTCGACAAATGTTTCTTTTAAATTCAAATAAAACAATCTCGTTATTCTACAAGAAACAATTTAATCTTTTTTTCCAAACACGATTCTTAAATTTTTTTATCATAACTGGATTTTTTAATGTGTTTATTTATTTGTTAATACTTTTATTGCAGATTAGTAACATAATTTATTGTAATGTACAGAACAGATTAAATGATTGTTTTCAATATTTTTATTTATATGTTCGTGGTAGGGTTGTAAAAATTGCAAACATTTGAAGAATCAACCGTGATTGGCCAGTATCAACCAATGAAAGCTCTTCCTTTTCATATATAAAGTACGTGAGTTATAGATTACACTGAAATTTATTGAAACTCAGTACTCAGAAAACTAAGTCGATATGATAAAAATGAGGCTACAATTAACAGTGGAACCAATATAAACTTGTGAGGCATGGGCTAAGTATATATTATTCGTCTAACAATATAGTGTTTTAGGAATGCGACTGAACGAACTCTAAATGTTTTCCACAACATTCATTTCATTTAGTCATTTTGCCAACGCATCGATGTTTTTTACAGAAAAATCGCATGAATAGACCATCAACTAAATGGATCTGACAAACACAGAAACTGTTTCGAACAGCGCAGTAGGAATGACAGTATGCAGTTCTCAGTACTCAGTTCCTCCATCTGTCTACTCGTCACAATCTTCCACACGACTATCCCCTTATCTTCAACAACACAACTCAATCCTTCTTCTTATTTTAACATTCTTGGCGTTTCCTTTTCTCGCGATTTTTCCTGGAAAGATCACATATACTCTTTCCAAAACAGCTTCTAAGAGGTTAGGTGTGCTTTACCGCCTCCGCAGTTTCTTCACCCCCCACTTAGTTGCTGTCTCTGTACAGGGGTCTTGTTCGCCCCTGTATGGAGTATGCTTCTCATGTGTGGGGTGGTTCAATCCACACAGCCGTACTTGACCGGGTGGAATCAAAGGCTTTTCGTCTCATCAATTCCCCGTCTCTTACCGACTGTCTTCAATCTCTCTCTCTCTCTCTCTCTCTCTCTCTCTCTCTCTCTCTCTCTCTCTCTCTCTCTCTCTCTCTCTCTTCGCCGCAATGTTGCCTCACTCTCTCTTTACTATCGCTATCATAACGGACATTGCTCTTCTGAACTCTCTAACTGCATGCCTCCTTCTTTAATGAGAACACGCAGTACCCGACTTTCTACACTTTCTCATTCCTTTTCTGTCCAACTATCTAATACAAGGGTTAATCGATGTTTTCAGTCTTTCATCTACTCACCCGGTCTACTCTGGAACAATCTTCCTCAGTCCATCTTTCCTCCTGTTTATGCCCTCCCATCTTTCAAACGCAGAGTGTCTAGGCATCTCAAAAACCCCGGATCTTGATTTTGCTCTCTTCTTCTTCCATGGGAGCGGCGCTTTTGCGGGCATTTGCCCTTGGGCCATCTTTCCTGCATAAAAAAAAATAAATAGTGTACTATTTTCCTTTAGACATTATAAGGGAAAATACCCGACAGAGCGTTATGTAACTGACATTTATGATTACATGTTAAACAATCATCCAATCATTTTGTAGTTCCAAATTGCTGCATTATTTATTAAACACGACAATAACACCACCTTCGTCAGCCACCCATGTTCTGCAACGTGGACAAAGCGAATGAGTGCAACAAGAGTTTTCTTCGGATTAATGTACATACAGTATACTTTATTAACCAGATTTTCCAAGGTGGCTGAACTAGAACTTCAGAATGCTACCACGTCCGTATAAACCAGGATTACGACATCTACTCGACATTTTATCGACAGATATTCTGTGGGTTAGATTAAGTTAGGTTAGGTTACCATAGGTTAAGTTATGCAAGCTTAGGTCAGGTTACGTTAGGTTAAGCTAGTTTTTAGTGTCGATGTTATGATCCTGTCGATCCGATGGGTATAGGTGCAGAGGAACAACGGCCTATACTATTAAAAAGAATCCACACACAATAGAAGAATTGAAAGCATCAGTCTCAGATTTCAACATATACTCTGTCTAGAGTACTGCAAAATTTTGTTCGTGTGCAAAGCGTTAATGAACTGAGAGAACATCACGGAGAGCATGTTTTGCACTGGAGGACTAATTCTCCATGTGTAGAGAAGGTGCAGAAAAAAATTCATGCTTTTATTTCAGTTAATAAAAAATATCCAAATTAAATCTTTTAAAGCGTCACATGTTTCAAAAATTTCCCGATATACCTTTCATAGTTTCATTTTAAGTTTGTCAAATGGTAATGAAAACAGACGGACATCAGGTAAAATGTCGAGTCCTGCGCATTCCAAAAGTGACTATCCTTTAAACTGGCGATATGTGAAAGGTGGAATGGTTTTCCTGTTTTACTTTGGGTATCATCCAACTTAATGCCATTCCTATTTCATTCCGCGCCCAAGGGTGGGAAAGCCAAGAATAGGAATTTCAAAGGAGGCATTTTCAGATCGGTCTATTCCCAAGTCATGCCACTCCCATTCTCATCCACAGCTTTCCCACTTTGGTCCAGGTTAGGTTAACTTGGGTTAAGTTACGAGAGGTTACGTTAGGTTTTACCACGAATGGGAATGGAGTAACAATATTTCTCAAACGAAGAAACTTTTTTTTCAAATGTAGATTTTTTCACTTTGATTTTCATTTGCAGGCCAGCCACACTTGTACAAAATTTTACTTTTCGTTTGAAATTCAAGAGAAGCCAGCGAGACCATAAACTCAAAAAAATAATACACCCATCAAAATATTTAGATTCACATCCAAAGCCAGTGAGACCACATTTGTGAAGCTGCATTAAAAGTATTAGTGGCCACTGGCTTGTAAGCTCTCCGTTACAGCCTCAGTGCTTTCTTTCGATCATAATAATTAATCAATCAGGAAGGCCAAAATTGGAACAGAACTCAGGCGAACCTAATGCGGCTCAATGCACTTGTAGTGAATACTCTTATTTTAGTTTCAAGTTAAATGTTAATTTTACAGTCTTGAATTTCGGAATAGTTATAAATTCATTTTAAATTAGTTACCCCATTATAATTCAATTGTGAACCACATTAATACTAATTTTATGTATACTATATTATTTTATTGTATGTAAACATAATTAATTATATATCACAATTGTCAGTTAATTATTTATATTCAAATATTTTTTTAATCTAATACCATGTCCATTTTACAAATAAATAATAGAAAACCAATGGTTATATTTTCCACCTTTGGTACTGTCGCAGTTTCGCCTAACGGACTCAATACGGCTAGTGAGATAATCACTGGTTGGCACTTAACTAGCGGCAGTGCTTATGGCTACATCATCCAGGTTAACCTATACCGGATAGATGCGCTACGGTCCCAAGCCGTAGCTTGCCTAGGCCGACGACGACGACGTAAACCAACAATTGGTGACCCCGGAGCTGGATTACCCCTTCTACCCGAACGACTAGGACTAGACTGTAACGTCGTTCGTGCCCACCACCCCCCTTCACCCGAGCGACTAGGACCAGACTGTAACGTCGTTCGTGCCCATCACCCCCTTCACCCGAGCGACTAGGATCAGACTGTAATGTCGCTCGTGCCCTCTGCCCCTCACCCCTGCCCGTGCGCTCTGTGCCTGCGCTCGTCTCAACCTCCACTCCTTCGTTGGGAACTTGTCGTCTTGCTTGTACGTTAGCAAGCATAGGAGAAGATGCCTGACGACGCTGGTGCCATCTCCCACTTGAGCGTAAAGCTCCCCGTCTTCTGGCCGGGTGATCCATTTATTTGGTTCCACCAAGTGGAATCACAATTCAACTTGGGAAGGATCACCGTTAGCAGGACGAAATACGATCATGTTTTGTCCTCTCTACCAGCGAGCATCATCTCTGAAGTCCGTGACGTCATCGTATCTACTTCCACGAGTGAGGACCCATACAACGCTCTGAAGTCTGCCATCCTGTGCCGCACCACTGTCTCCGAGCGTGAGAAACTACATCAGTTAATCTCAAAAGAAGAACTTGGAGACCGTAAGCCCACTCAAATGCTGAGGGCTATGCAGTGCGCTCTAGGCGAACGCGCACAAACCTTCGATAAGGACATCTTTAGACAGTTGTTCTTGCAGAAACTTCCTCCATCAGCTCAGCGTGTCTTGGCCACTATGGATCCTGCTACTCCAGTTGATAAACTAGCAGAAACTGCCGACAAAGTAGTGGAGATTGACACAGCTCCGGTCAACAACGTGAACACACAATCGGAACTGGAGTTGAAAGTGGAAGAGTTAAGTCAACAACTCAACCACGTTTGTTCTCTGCTACAAAATCAACGGCAAAGAAGCCATTCTCGGTCAAGATTTACGAAGAGGCATCGTTCGAGTTCCGGGAAGATCTGCTTCTACCACTCGAAATTTGGAAAGAAGGCTAGGAAGTGCATCTCCCCTTGCAATTTTTCGTCGGAAAACCCCAGCAGCGAGTCCTAATGGCGTCTAGTACTCGCACTGCCAACCTGTTATTCATAAAGGACAGGAACTCTGGTATCAATTTCTTGGTTGATACCGGAGCGTCAGTCAGTGTATTCCCTCAAAAATCTGGTCATAAGCACTCGGAATCTCCGCCTCTATACGCTGCTAACGGTTCACGCATACCCACGTACGGTACTCAGTCGCGTGAATTAAACTTGGGCCTTCACCGATCCTTCAAGTGGATTTTCATCTGTGCTCAAGTGCAGCATCCCATAATCGGCGCTGACTTCCTCCAGCATTTCAAACTCCTGGTGGATCTTGACAAGCGACGCTTATGCGACCAGGCCACACTGCTTTCTGTTCTTGCCAAACAGGTTGCCCTTCCGGACGCCTCTAACTCTGCACTTTCCCTCGTTCCCCCTAATTCCATGTACCAGTGCCTTTTCCAGCGATATCCAGGAATTCTTCAACCGATGCAGATGGGTGATACCATTAAGCACACCATTACCCATCACATTACAACAAAAGGTCCCCCTGTGTTTGCAAAACCCAGACGTCTTGCCCCGGACAAACTGAAAGCTGCCAAATCGGAATTCCAGCTTATGATAGATCTTGATATAATAAGACCTTCCAAAAGCAGTTGGTCCTCTCCCCTACACCTGGTCCAGAAGAAGTCAGGAGACTGGAGACCATGTGGGGATTACCGGTTTTTGAATTCAACAACCATCCGGACCGATATCCGGTACCAAATGTCCAAGACTTTACTTCTCTTCTCCACGGCAAATCTATCTTCAGTAAAATAGATCTCGTTAAGGCTTTCCACCACATTCCCGTAGAGCCTTCGGATATTCCCAAGACTGCAGTTTGTACACCATTTGGGTTATTCGAATTTGTGAAGATGCCGTTCGGGCTACGGAATGCTGCGCAAACCTTTCAGAGGTTTATAGATGAGGTCACCAGAGGCTTAGACTTTGTTTATGCCTACATCGATGATTTGCTTGTGGCCAGCTCAACGGAAGAGGAACATAAGGAACATCTTTCACTCCTCTTTCAACGCTTAGAACAATACGGTGTTACTATTAATGCATCTAAATGTGTGTTTGCACAGCCAACCTTGGAATTTCTTGGTCACACGATTTCGCAGCACGGAATTACCCCCCTTCAGGACAAGTGTGAAGTGATAAAAAATTACCCTATGCCAAATAATCAGCGTGAGTTACGTCGGTTTCTAGGTTTGGTCAATTATTACCACAAGTTCATTAAAAACTGTGCTAGTGTTCTTGCTCCTCTACACGCTATGATCACACACAAACGCAAGGTAACGAAATTGTTATGGTGTAGCGATAGTTTACAGGCGTTCGACAATGCCAAAAATGCTATCAATAGTGCATTGTCTCTGTCATTTCCTATCAGTGATGCCCCCCTAACTCTGACGGTCGATGCATCAGATGTTGCGATCGGTGGAGTGTTGGAACAAACCATTAACGGTCAACAAGCACCCATCGCGTTTTACTCGAAAAAGCTGCAGCCAGCCCAAACGCGTTATAGTGCTTTCGGACGTGAACTTCTTGCTATTTACTTAAACGTGAAGCATTTTCAACATTTCCTTGAAGGCCGAGAGTTTTGTGTTTTTACCGACCACAAACCTTTGATCACTGTCTTCAATAAAAACAGCTGTAACCACTCTCCCAGAGTCATCAGGCAACTCGATTATATCTCGCAATTTACCACAGATATCCGCCACATCAAAGGTGTCTTGAACACTCCAGCGGATGCACTTTCAAGAATAGAGATTACTTCTGTTACCCTCAGCTCTACACTGTGGAATGCTATTGCACAGGATCAAGATAAGGATACGGAACTACAAGACCTGCTCAGAGAAGACTCCACTCACTCACTTTCCCTCAAGAAAATGAGTATGCCAGGATTGTCTGTGCCCCTCTATTGCGACGTATCAACAGCTGCTATTCGCCCTTATGTCCCTCCATGTCACAGAAAAGCAGTCTTCACGGATCTTCATAAGCCCTCCCATCCTGGTATCCGTGCTTCGCAACACCTGGTTACCTCTCGCTTTGTTTGGCCCTCGATGCGGAAGGATGTCAAACATTGGACCAAAACGTGCCTTGCCTGCCAGCGTGCCAAAGTCCAAAGGCACACCAGGTCCCCCTTTGACGCATTTCCGCCCCCATCCAGCGATTTGAGGTAATTCATGTAGACATTGTTGGCCCTCTTCCAGTGATTCAAGGCCAACGTTATCTGCTCACCTGTCTCGACCGCTTTTCCAGATGGCCTGAAGCCATCCCACTTCCTGATATCCAAGCGGACACTGTTGCAAGAGCCTTTCTTCATGGATGGGTATCAAGATTTGGATTGCCGACAAAAGTCATCACTGACCAAGGTCGCCAATTTGAGTCTTCGCTTTGGAAGAAGTTTACAAGCTTGTTGGGTACAGTACATGCGCATACCTGTGCGTATCATCCGCAAGCTAACGGCCTCGTCGAACGCTTCCATCGCCAGCTGAAGTCATCCCTTATGTGTCACGAAGACTCCCATTGGATGGATAAGCTTCCACTCGTGTTGCTTGGTATTCGCTCTGCATTTAAGAGTGATCTGAAGACTACAGCGGCTGAACTAGTCTATGGAACAACACTGCGGCTACCAGGTGGCTACTTCACTGCAGGGGATAAGTCATGCGATCCTACGGAATTCGCTCAAACACTTTCCTCTCACATGCAGTCCCTTCAGCCTGTTCCCCCTCGATTGACTAGCCAACAGAACATCTTTGTTTCCCCAGCCCTCCAGTCTTGCACCCACGTTTTCGTTCGTGTACCTGTCCCAAAACGGCCTCTCCAATGTCCATATGACGGGCCCTATGAAGTTCTCCGACGTACGCGCAAATCATTCCTCATCCAGCGCGGTTCCAAGGTCGACAAGGTTTCTATCGATCGTCTTAAGCCTGCGTTTTTGGAATCAACCTTAAGTGAGGTACATGTAGCTACCAAAAAGGTCCCGGGGAAATCTGTGTCGTTCGGAACTCTTTGAACTTCCTCTCTGGTGGGGAGTGTGTAGTGAATACTCTTATTTTAGTTTCAAGTTAAATGTTAATTTTACAGTCTTGAATTTCGAATAGTTATAAATTCATTTTAAATTAGTTACCCCATTATAATTCAATTGTGAACCACATTAATACTAATTTTATGTATACTATATTATTTTATTGTATGTAAACATAATTAATTATATATCACAATGTCAGTTAATTATTTATATTCAAATATTTATTTTAATCTAATACCATGTCCATTTTACAAATAAATAATAGAAAACCAATGGTTATATTTTCCACCTTTTGGTACTGTCGCAGTTTCGCCTAACGGACTCAATACGGCTAGCGAGATAATCACTGGTTGGCACTTAACTAGCGGCAGTGCTTATGGCTACATCATCCAGGTTAACCTATACCGGATAGATGCGCTACGGTCCCAAGCCGTAGCTTGCCTAGGCCGACGACGACGACGTAAACCAACACACTGCTTGTAGGAAACCGTGTTACCCACTTAGCTACGGCGCTGGCGCTTATTTTTTATACGAAAGAAATTAACCACTTCGTAACCAACACTTTGTTTTTGAAAGACTCTTCAAAGTTTCACAAAGTATTCACTATTATTTAAGAATTGTCTCAACACTGAACAATACCCTCATTGTGGCGGCTACTAATATATACATCTGTCTCCAACGCCGACATGTAAAACAAAACCCCAAAAAAGAGAAAAGTGAACAGACATGAATTTGAGAATAAGTTTTACTTTACGATTAAGTGCTTTTTCCAACTACAGAAATTAGAGTGGCATTTTCATATTCTGATATAGTTTACTCGTGACCAACGCCACCTGGTACTTCTACTCAATGTCATTCCCATTCCCATTTGCGGTCCACAAGTGAGAATGCACAAAAGTGAAAAATCCAAATTTGACAAAAAAAATTGTTTGATTTGTGAAACAATGTCACCCGATATTCACTCGCGGAAACGGCCTAACCAATCATAACCCTCCTTACCGTATCCTAACCAGTCATAACCTAACCCGGACCAAAGTGGGGAAGGTCGTGGATGAGAATGAGAATTACTGTACATGAATTGGGAATAGACCGATTTGAAAATGCCTCGTTTGAAATTCTCACTTTCCCATTCTTCGGTGCAGAGTGAAGTGGACACGACGTTGAGTGCAAGTAAACACGCGCGCGCGCACACACACACGCACACACACACACACACACACACACACAGGCTATGACAAATTCCTAAAAATCTAAAATTTGACAGCTGAAACTGCAAATTTTTAAAACAATTTATACATTTAAAGCAATTTGCATTACTCAATCTTTCCAAGAATGAGCAATTTGCATTACTCAATCTTTCCAAAAATGAAAAACCTAGGTTCCAGAACGATAGATGGAATATTTAGTACACTTTAATTAGCAGAAGTTTATGACGACGATGAGGATGACGCAAAACTCAACATAAAATGTCTCTTCGTCCTTCGATCAGCACAAATAACCCATGAAAGATTATTTAAAATTCAAACTTCAAAAACTTTATTCAAAAAAGAATAAGAGTGACAGAGTTTTACAATTTTTAGATATTTGTTATGGCATTAATATATATTATATTATATTACCTATATGCTTCATGTATGGAGAGAAATTATTTTATGCGGAATCAAAATTATACATTTGCGCTCAAAATCATTCATAGCCATTCCACGCAAATATACAGTATAAAGTCACAAAGAGCGTAATGAATGCGAGATAGTGAAACATGTATGGATTATTTTATTTATTTTTTATGTAGGAAGCAGGAGCCAAGGACAAATGCTCTCGAAAGCACCCCCAACCCTCTATAAAAGAAGAAGAAGAGACAAAATTAAGGTTCAGGAGTTTCGAGATGCCTAGAGACTGCATTTGAAAGACTGAAGGTCACAGACAGGGGGAAAGATGGATTGAGGAAGATTGTTCCAGAGTTGACCGGTTGAGTAGATGAAAGCTTGAAAATACCGATTAACCCTTGCGTTAGAGAGTTGGACAGAAAAGGAATGAGAAAGTATAGAAAGTCTAATGCTACGTGCTCTCCTTAAAGGAGGAGGAATACAGTTAGAGAGTTCAGAAGAGAAGTGTCCGTTATAATAGCGATATTAAAGAGAGAGTGAGGCAACATTGCGGGGAGAGAGAGAGAGAGAGAGAGAGAGAGAGAGAGAGAGAGAGAGAGAGAGTTACAAGGAAAAGAAGTACCTCAAAAGGCCTTGCGGCCCATACCGAGGAGGTACCAATGGCAATGGGTGCCAGGGAAAATTTTGTACACACTCAAATAGTGTGCAAGATTTGGTCTACCCTTTTCTTGAACTGATCCACAGAGGAACTGTTCACAACTTCCGAAGGTAACCTGTTCCATGTGTCACAGATCTTATACGTAAAGTAATTCCCACACACACTAGTCCTAAACCGTTTCAAATCCAACTTCCAACCATTGTTGCGAGTTGGGTTATCATTTAAACTAAACATACTTCTAAAATCGACATCGTTGAACCCGCGTAAGAGCTTGAAAACCTCGATCAGTTGACCGCGCAGCCTCCGAGTTTCAAGCGAAAACAAGTTCAGGGCGCGTAACCGTCGATTGTAGCCCATATGCCTAACGGAAGGGATTAACTTTGTGGCCCTCGCCTGCACTCGCTCCAGCCTCTCAATATCTTTCCTGAGGGTGGGCGACCAGAACTGCACAGTATACTCCAGGTGCGGCCGAACAAGGGAATTGTACAGTGAGAGCACAATCTCCTTGTTCCGAAACTGAAATTGCCTCCTGATATAACCCAATAGTTTCTGGGCTTTCTTTTCCACCTCTACACACTGTTTCGTAAACTTAAGATCGCTGCTAATTAGCACACCCAAGTCCTTTTCTAAATCAGTCACCTCGATATTACTACCCAACATCGAGTAGTCCGACTTGGGATTGGCGTAGCCAATGTGCATCACTTTGCATTTACCCAAGTTAAACGGCATTTGCCATTTTTCGGACCACTCTCCTATCCTACCTAGGTCCGCACGCAGTTCCTCGATCGCTTCGGGCGTCCCAACATTGGCCCCAAGCTTGGTGTCATCAGCGAATTTGGCGATCCGACTGACGATGCCACCGTCGATATCATTTATGTAAATGATAAACAACAGTGGCCCCAAAACGGAACCCTGAGGAACCCCACTAGTGACCGAGGCCCAACCCGAACTAGCCCCTTTAATTACCACCCTCTGCCGCCTATTCCTCAGCCAGTTTTCAATCCACCTACCTATTTCCCCACCGATACCCAGCGCGCGCACTTTCGCCATTAGCCGGCGGTGAGGTACCTTATCAAAGGCTTTCTGAAAGTCGAGATAAAGTATATCAATCGCCCTGCTCTTATCGTACTCACTCAACATGACGTGGAAAAACTCGAGCAAGTTGGTGAGACAAGACCTATGCCGTCTAAACCCATGTTGGGAGTCCCCAAGCAGCTTGTAGGAATCCAAATGGTCAACGATCCTATCTGCTATTATCCCTTCTAATAATTTACCTACAACTGAAGTGAGACTAATGGGACGATAGTTCCCTGGACTTTCGTGATCCCCTTTCTTAAAGATAGGGGTCACGTTGGCTTCCCTCCAGTCACCAGGCACCTGGCCCATCTCCAACGATTTGTTGAAGACTGTAGCCAGGTGGGGAGCCACCTGGTCGCGCACTTCTCGCAACACTGGGGAGAAACTGGTCTGGCCCAGGAGCCTTAAACGCGCTCAGTTTGTCTATTCTATCGGCAACGACTGTCGCGGTACATCTAACACTATCCAGGCCAGCACCTTCGTGCCTCACGCCTGGCTCGGGGATGACGCGGGTATCCTCCCTGGTGAACACTCCCGCAAAGTACTCATTAAGCACATTAGCGATGTCCGCGTCGGAGGTCCGCAGAACGCCGCTTCCGTCCTTCTAATGGGCTTTCTACTATTAACATAACTGAAGAATTCCTTAGGGTTCCCCTTGCAGAGGCTTGCCACCCGTAGTTGTTCTTCGTTCCGTTTCGCTAGCCTAACCTTCGCCTTCACTTCCCTACACAGGCAGACATACGCTTCAGTGTTCTCGTGGGAACGATTGGCCTTCGCCCTCCTATACGCTACTTTCCTATTTCGGATAGCCGAAGCGATGTCACGATTGAACCACTTAGGCTGCGTTGAAGCAGGGGTGACCGGTTTTGAGGGTATGGCAGCAGACTGCAGCACCATAAACTCGTCCCGGAATGCACTCCACACTCCCTCAACATCGCCGCCAACCTCTAACCCCATCTCTCCTACGCTATCCCTGGTGCTAACAAAGTTCGCCCGCCGGAGATCGAGCTTACTGCCTCTCGAGTTACTACGCTTCACCCGAGGGACGCACACACGGAACCTAATAAGACCGTGATCACTCCAGCCCAATGATTCGTCAACGGTGAGGCCAGTGACGAGGTTGTCTTCGGTCGTGAATACTAAGTCTAGAACGCTTTCGCCTCGTGTAGGCTCGTTGACCCACTGAGTGAGGAAGTTCTCATCAGCAAAGTCAACTAGCCTCCTCCCTTCAGCATCGGCAGTCCTGTTTTCCCACTTTATGCCGCGACAGTTGAAGTCTCCTAAAACTACACACACCCTATCCCCTAGCAGGCTACTGAGTTCGGTGTACAGGGCTGTATCCTCCTCGAGGAGGAGATGCGGAGGTCTGTACACCAAGATTAACCTATAGTTCGTCCCTCCCACGTTCAGATCGACGCCAAGCAGCTCCCGTTCCGACCGGAACTGGCAGTCAACCGGACTCAACGTGTCTCTGACGTATATTAGTACCCCACCCCCCTCCCCACGGGTGCGGTCTTTACGAAACATTCTATACCCGGGAATTTCGAGAGAGAGAGAGAGAGAGAGAGAGAGAGAGAGAGAGAGAGAGAGAGAAACGGGAAATTGATGAGACAAAAAGCCTTTGATTCCACCCGATCAAGTACGGCTGTGTGGGTTGAGCCACCCCATACACGAGAAGCATACTCCATACAGGGCGAACAAGACCCCTGTACAGAGACAGCAACTAAGTGGGGGTGAAGAAACAGCGGAACCGATACAGCACACCTAAACCTCTTTGAAGCTGTTTTGGAAAGAATGTCCGTGATCTTTCCAAGAAAGATCACGAGGAAACGAAATGCCAAGAATGTTAAGAGAAGAGGAAGGATTGAGTTGTGTGTTGTTGAAGATAAGGGGATAGTCGTGTGGAAGATTGTGACGAGTGGGCAGATGGAGGAGCCGAGTTTCTGAGTCACTGAAAGCCACAAGGTTTTCTCTACCCCAATCAGAGATAGCAGGAAGATCAGAGGTCAGGTGTACCATAGCCGTCCAACGCGAATCATGGAGCGACTGTTGAGAGGGACGTTTTGGGAAACGAGTGGAGAAGTAAAGAGTGGAATCATCGGCATAGGAGTGGATAGGACCGGAACTGCGACTTAAAAGATCACTGATAAATAAAAGGAAAAGAGTTGGTGACAGAACAGAACCCTGAGGAACACCACTGTTAATAGAACAGTGGCCATCTACAACTGCAGCTATAGATCGGCACAAAGGAAATCAGAGATGAAGACACAGATAGAAGGATAGAAACCGAAGGAGCGCAGTTTGGAAATTAAAGACTTGTCCCAGACCCTATCAAAAGCTTTTAATATGTCTAGCGCAATAGCAAAAGTTTCACAGAAATCGCGAAAGGAGGATGACAAAGAGTCAGATATATGCAAGAAGATTGCCAGTAGAGCGTCCATTGCGGAACCCATATTGACGATCTGAAAGAAGATCATGAGAAGAGGTGTTTAAGAATCTTCCTATTAGGGATAGATTCAAAAACTTTAGAAAGGCAAGAAATCAAAGCAATTGAACGATAGTTGGAGAGTTGAGATCAGTCACCCTTCTTTGGGACAGGCTGAATGAAAGAATTTCAAGCAGGAAGGAAAAGCACCAGACAAAGACAAAGACGAAAGAGTTTGCCTAGGTACCCTAAGGTGTCAACACAGAAGCACAGTTCTTAAGAACAACAGGAGGAACACCATCAGGATCATACGCCTTCCTGGATGAGCACATATAGGGCAGAATAAACATCTTTGGAAGACATTCTAATTTCAGACGTAATAAAGCCAGAGGGAGGAGGAGATGGAGGAATGGCACCAGAATCGTCCAGGGTTGAGTTGGAGGCGAAAGTTTGAGCGAAGGTTCAGCTTTGTCAGCAGAAGAGACGGCAACCGAGCCGTCGGAATGGAATAGAGAAGGAAAAGAAGTTCTAGAAACTAGTTCCAGAAACAAACATTTCTCCAGATAATATTCCAAATATTTTTTTATTACTAATATTTGTAACCTCAACAACGTGTCCGTGTCTGTTTGCCTGTCAATGTAAAATACATACATGTTATACAAACAAATAGTGAACTACTGTTATTACAGGGATTACATGTACATTGGAGATTAGTATAATTTTCAAATGCATATTTTACGACTATGATATTCCGAGTGTATTAGTTGTCGATTCAACTTGCAATATGAAAATTTACTGTGCATTATTTAAATTTACAGTACTAATTTGTCGTATCGATTCGGCTGTTACTGTAAAGATGAAAGATACAGGCACTCTTTCAAGAACAATCATTTGCTGTTGAAACATTGCTTGTAAATATGAAAATTAAAATGAACAGTAATAATTATGAATTAAAAAGTTACTGTGCATACAGTAATTAGTAACTTTTAAAGTTAAATTTTTACTGTTAATATACCAGTTAATTTGGGATTGGAAAATTTTACATTTTAACTTTTAAATGAACAATTTAAAATTTGTAAATATACTATTCCCGTAAATTTCAATTTACAATCACCGTTTGGACAAACATATATTGTGAAAATAGCGGAGAAATGCAGTTTGAAACTTTACAGTCACTTTTAATATCATCTTTATAAAAGCATAAACCTGTTAAATATGCCAGCTAATGTTAAATCAACAGCAAAATTCAATTCAAATAAATATCCTCCGTAATTCATATTTCAAATCCTATTTTGTTGTGTTTCTACGAAACAGTAAAATACTTTTATAAATTAAAGTTATTTACTGATATTTACATCTATTTTTTCACAGTATGAACTTTTAATTAAGAAAAAAAATCTGACTTAATTAGATTGTACAAATATCAAAGTTCAGAAGTAAATCAGTTCAGAGTAAAATCTTTCAAAATATTGCAGTCAAACATTCAGTTAATTAACTTCCATTCAGAGAAGAAAATCTATCGACGCATCTTCTTGTAATAATACCCACCATTGGCTCTGGCGCTCTCTCTCTCTCATATATATATATATATATATATATATATATAATATATATATATATATATATATATATATATATGTAACTTTGTAGTAGCTCCTTATTCTGATCTCACGTTTTGCGAAAGTCAGGTCGTATTTTCTCTTTAAGGGATGACACCTGCAGTGCTCTGCTTCTCGTTAGTTTTCTCACAAAAAGAAACACCATTTACCTGAAATTTTTTTTTTAATGAACCAAACTTGCTATTTAGGTCTAGTATACGTAAATACCTTAAGATTAAGGATTACACCATCATACATAAACCACGTTTATTACTTCAAGAATCCATGTCAATAAATTTCCTACACCAAGTACCATTTAGGTCCTTTAAAAACCTGCTTTATGTACATACTGTAATATTTAAACTTTTAAAATATATAATCCATTCTTGCATATCATTTTAAAAGTTTTGAAAAGCATTTTCCAACTGATGTGAGCCGGAAGGATTGAATAAAATCAAGACTGATTGATTGCACACCGCAGTTGCAAAACTTGCGTGAAGAAAGCGTTGCAAATTCAAATCTGAAAATTTCCTTCCCAACTCAACCTCTAACCGCAATACATATATGTATGAGGGCAACGACACATATAGAACAAATTTTCTTTAGCCAGAATAACGACGAGTAAAATGTTAAAATTCATATAAAGAGAAGTTGGAGTTGTGTATTTTTTATAATAATAATAATAAACACACACACATTATATATATATATATATATATATATATATATATATATAATATATACATATATATATAATATATACATATATATATAATATATACATATAATATAATATATACATATATATACAGGGTGGGCGGAAAGTAGCTCCCTATTTTGGATTGGTAAAAAAATACGTATATTATCCATTTATTTCAGAAGAAATAATATGAAAAGGTAGCATACATGGTAGGTTTTCTCTAAAATTCAATGTGGGCTCCAACTCTTTCCACCAGCTTCTGGAGCCGCCCAGGAATGGCGTCCACTAACTTTAGCAGGAACTCCGGCGGGATGGAGGACATGACTTCCCGAATTCGGTCCTCCAGTTCTTCCAATGTCCTCGGTTTGGTGCGGTAGACTTCTTCCTTTACCCACCCCAAAGAAAGTAGTCGCACGGTTACCGCTGAAAAACGGCAGAATCGGTTCAGTGTAACGGTGTGGTGTGGTATGACCTCAGATCAGGTTGTGGGCCCGTTCCTTCTGCGCAACACCATGAATGCTGAGCGGTACCTTGCTATGTTGCGAAACGAGGTCTGACCGGTTGTCAGCACATGGGAGAACATCGACGATCTGATATTTATGCAAGATGGCGCCCCTCCGCACTTCGCTCTTGTTGTCCGTGAGTGGCTGGATGCCCACTTCCCTGGGCGTTGGATGGGTCGTCGTGGTCCACAACAATGGCCAGCCAGGAGCCCCGACTTGACACCGTGCGACTTCTTTCTTTGGGGGTGGGTAAAGGAAGAAGTCTACCGCACCAAACCGAGGACATTGGAAGAACTGGAGGACCGAATTCGGGAAGTCATGTCCTCCATCCCGCCGGAGTTCCTGCTAAAGTCAGTGGACGCCATTCCTGGGCGGCTCCAGAAGCTGGTGGAAAGAGTTGGAGCCCACATTGAATTTTAGAGAAAACCTACCATGTATGCCTACCTTTTCATATTATTTCTTCTGAAATAAATGGATAATATACGTATTTTTTTACCAATCCAAAATAGGGAGCTACTTTCCGCCCATCCTGTATATAATATATACATATATATATAATATATACATATATATATACATATATATAATATATACATATATATAATATACATATATATAATATATACATATATATAATATATACATACATACATATATATATATATATATATATATATATATATATATATATATATATATATATGTTATAATGTTATAATGTTATAATGTTTCAGACCAACAAAGACCCTAGGATCCACTCATGGCTGGTCTACCTAACTGTGTTCGTTGTTGTTGTTGTTTAGCCGATCAGCCCACCCTGATCGAGCAAGCCGGCGGCACGCAGGTAACCGATCGCCCTCTCCGGAGTGGACCAGAGGTTCAGCGCACTAGTGATGTTGTGTTGTGTTCGTTGTTGTGCTAGAGCGGTACAGTCCGTCATAATGTGTTCAATTGTTTGTGGTGTGTCTTGGCACAGGTGGCAGGTGTCGTCTATGGAGTTGTCTAGTCTGTGTTTATATGTCCGTAAGTTTGGGTGATGTCCACATCGGAATCGTGCTAAGTTAACTCGATCCGATCTGCTCAGGCTGATCTCTGACCTGTTAATGGGTGGCGGCTTCGCACCTAGGACCGCATTCGGACCGAGTCGTGTCAGTGCTTTGTGGGTTAGATGTGTGTGTATGTGTTTTCTGTACTGTGTGATGTCTGTGGGGCGTGGTATGGAATGGAGTATTTCGTTATAATATCTCTCTGGTGTTACCTTAATGGTGCGAGGTGTTGGTGCATGATTGTACATGTAGTGGCAAGGGTGTTGTGGGTTAGTTGTCGCTGCTGCCATGAATTGTGTTCCCCTCATGTCTAAATGTTCCCTAACTTTTAGTATTTTTGTTTCTGTGTGCAGGTGTTCTATTGGTGTTGTTTGAGTGCATCCTGTAATGATACGAAGTGCGTTGTTTTGTATTGTTTGTAAGGTGTTTATGTGTGTGTTTGAGATAATGGGTGCCCAGCATGGGCTAGCATAGTCCATAACTGAGCGAATATATTGTTTGTATATGAGTGATGTTGTTTCCTGCTGGTGTCCAAAGTTTGTGCCTGTTAGTACCCTAAGCGTGTTAAGTCTTGACGTACATTTGGTTTTAATGTCCTGAATGTGGTTTGCAAAAGATAATGATGTGTTGTATGTGACACCAAGTATTTTGGTTCTGTGAGTGTGTGGAATGTTGATGTTGTTTAGTGTAAGCTGTGGAATTACCTGGTGTTCTTTTGTGTTGCTTGTAAGCAAGGTGATGGTTGATTTTGTGGGCGCTACTTTGAGTCTATTGTGTGTGAGCCAGTCTTGTATACTGTTTATGTATGTTTGTAGGTTATTTGTAGCGGTGTCGATGTTGTTGTGGGTGGATGTTAGAGTGATATCATCTGCATATGATGATAAGGTAAGCTTGTTATCTATGGGTGTTGGAATGTCATGCATGTATAAGTTGAAGAGTGTTGGTGAGAGAACAGAGCCTTGAGGGACCCCGTTCGGAAAAAGCTTGTTTTTGGATGACTTGCCATTAAATGTGACATGTGAGTATCTTCCTGAGAGATAGTTGCTCAGCCACCTTTTGGTGTTATTGTGCATGTTTGTGTTGAGTATTTTGTTTATGAGAGGGAAGCGTGGGATAGCATCAAATGCTTTACTAATGTCTATTGTTGCTAATAGTGTACGTTGAGCTGGTCTTCTGGAGTTGATGCCATCCATGATGTGCTGCGTGAGGTTAGTGAGTAATGTCGTGGTTGAGTGGTGAGGTCTGAATCCATGTTGAGTAGGCGATAGTGGTATGTGTGGGTTGGTGATTTGTAAGATTAGTCTTTCTGTTACTTTGGAAGGTGTGCATAGTAAAGTAATGGGTCTATAGGAAGCTGGTTCTGTTGGATTTTTGTTTGGTTTGAGTAGTGTAATAATTTTACCTTGTTTCCATATGTCAGGAATAATACAGTGTTGGTATGAATATGTGCTGATATTTGTGAGAGCTAATATTCCTTGTGGGCCCAAGTGTTTAAGGTGTATGTTAGATATGTTGTCTGGTCCAGTAGCCTTCGAATTCTTAATGTTTTTGATGATCTTGGTGGTCTGGTCTGTATTGAAGGGTGTAATGGTCATGTCGAGTCTGTAGGTTTTCTTGTGTCTGGCTGTTTGTCTGTCTGCATGTTTCTGGTTGTTGTCTCTGTTTAAGTGACTTATCTTTGCGTAGTGATTAACTAGAATGTTAGCTTGTTGTGTGTATGTTGGGATATTATTTTGGCTGCGACAGATAGCCGCGTGTGAGGTGTGAATGCCGCTGTTAGAGTGGGTAATGCTGTTTATAGTCTTGTATAGCCTGTATGTATCTGTGGAGTGGTTTAGTGTTGTTATGAATTCCCTGAATGTTTCTGTTTGTTTTTCTTTGAGTTTGTTGTTTATTTCTGTGTTGAGCTGTTGTATCTGCTGTTTTATGGCTTCTGTGTGTGGTGTTTGTGTGTTATATTTGAGGTTGTTACGTTGCCTTATGAGGTGGGCTATTTCTCTAGTGTAATTTGGGTTGTATTTCCTAATGTTGCCCTTGGGTATGTATTTGTTTGCATTATTGATAATCTGATTAAATGTCTTGAGTGTTGTATCGATGTTTATGATGGGTGTGCTGTTTAATGTGGTGAATTGTTCCTCAGTCTGTATTTTGAACTGTTCCCAATCAGCTTTCTTGTAATTTCTGTAAGTGTGCCTAAGGCTGTTGGGGCAGAGTGTAGAATGTGTTGTAATGATGATGGGCAGGTGGTCTGATGACAGTTGTTTTTCTGTTCTCCATTGTGTATGTGTTGCTAGTGAGGGGGAACAGAACGTTATGTCTGGGGAGGAGTTTGAGTATCCTGCTTGATGTGGTATGTGTGTATGTTCTTCTGTATTGTTAAGAATGAAGAGGCTGTTTAGTTGTGTGGCTATGTTGGCGCCTCTGGTGTTGTTTTGGTTGTGCAGGTACCAACTAGTGTCTTTGGCGTTGAAGTCTCCTCCTAAGATGACATTAGTGAGAGAGGCAAGATTGTGTAACTGTGGATTGTAATTGGCTGGCACCTGAGGTGAACTATCTGGTGGGATGTAAATGTTGATTAGTGTGGTGTTGTGTTTTGCGCGTGTTTTAATGTTAACTGCCTGTATTTCTATCGTGTTATCTGCTTGGATTGTGTTTGTAATGTTTTGGGTAGCATCAGTGTAGCTAATGCTTTTACGTATGTAAGTGATGAGTCCACCCCCGTTACCCCCAGTACGATCTTGACGGATCGCCGTGAAGTCAGGGATGGTGGGTGTTTTGTGTGTGCGTTTTAGTTTTGTTTCTTGTATAAGTGCTATGTGAATGTTTTGTTTGTGTACGAATTCCCTAAGCTGCATGATTTTGTTTGTGAGGCCATCTACGTTGTACTGTAATATGTTAATATTATACTTCTGTATGTGTCTCATGGTGCTATTGTGTCTATGTCTTTGTGTATGGTGACATGTGTAAGTTGTAGTGGGGCCTGGATTAGTCTTAATGTCGCCAGAGAGTAAGAGTAGTTCGGGGAGCACGCAATTGTTCCCTGTAATTGAAAAAATAGCACGCTGAGAATAGGTCCGGCCCCGGGAGCCGATCGGCACTCTGACCGTGCCACGCAACAGGCCGTCGACTGCCAGTCTAGCCAACCGTAGACAGCCCGCTGCACGGAGATTTGAGGAAGTTTGGCCACCAGCGCGTTGATGTTTTGGTTTGACGTCGCTTCTTCGCGTTGACGTGTCCTGCGCTGGAGGATGCAGCCACTGTTTAGAAGCTTCCTCGTCAGCTGCTAACACTTTTTTCACGTTGTTCTAACTACTGTACCTGTTCAGACGTTTTTTATAAACAAATCTTTATAAACAAATATGCAATTTTGTCTTGCTCTCTTTGTTGGAGTTCTGAAAATGAATTGCCCTCCTCTCTGCTAAATTGCTCTAATATGGACTCTGTTTCTTCTCTTTCTTTTATTTTCACAAGAAATATGTCTAAAATTCAATACAGAAATCTTCTTGGGAAGAATTTAGCACCACAAAGTTAAAACTGTGAAGCACAAAATGTCAATTAGACTCATTTACTGTATAGTGTTCACCACTATAACACTGGTCAACAAAGTGTGTTCGTAATCGTGTATTGTGTATGTCCTCCGTGGTGGCGGAGGGGACCTACAATTTTACGTGGGTTCCGAACCACAAGAACATAAGAAATTTATGTAAAAACTGCCGGTAATTTGGCAACGACCAATTTTTACGAAACTAAATAATCCCCTTTCACCTGTACTAGCTAATTTATATATGGAAATTTTTGAAAGTAGAATTTTGCCTACGATTGTTAATTTTAACCGGGTTTGGTACAGGTATATAGATGATATTTTATGCCTTTGGCCTTTGGCCTTTGGTCTCCAGACCAGGTCGTGGTTCACACCGAGGATACGTGCAACACCTCGCGTGCTTGCGCTTGGATTGTCCTCAAATCGCCGTAGGATTTCTTCTTCCATGTCAGGAGTGCGCACGTTTCTCTCCCAACCAGTGTCATGCATGTTTGCATGGAATGTTCCAATTTCTCGCAATCGCCGATGCAAATGCGCAAACGTTTGGTAGTTTGGCACACGTCTGTTTGGGAAGCGCTGTCGGTACAACCTCACAGCAGCGCTTCCGTTTCCATTGGCAGCCCCATACACCATATGCATGTCAGCCATCTCAGCAATCGTGAAGCGCTCCATGTTACGCGTACTACGTCCGATTTAAGAATGCCCGCGGCAAGCGCGAGTCTAGCCCACTTCACCTTTTAGCCAATTGCAGCGGCGCCCTCTCGCGCCGAATGGTGACGTCAGCGGACATACACTTATAGACGAAAAGGGTTTGTCTTGGTGTTGCCTATCCCCCATTACAATTTGTACAGAAAGTTTTCAAACACCCTGTATATATATATATATATATATATATATATATACACACACCACACACTAATACTTGCGCTATTAGTATATATATATATATATATATATATATATATATATATATATATATATATACACACACACACACACTAATACTTGCGCTATTAGTATATATATATATATATATATATATATATATATATATATATATATATATATATATATATACTAATAATGCGCTTCAAAAAGTTTTCACCTTCATCATGATACCTTCCATGCATTGTCACTGGAGATGAAACCTGGATTCATCACTATGAACCAGAAGGCAAACGACAGAGCATGCAATGGAAGC
>JAJOZX010004128.1:210000-230000 GCA_023014485.1 Bathynomus jamesi
CCCGGGATTTCCCGGTATTCTATTTTCAGGGGAGACTTTTAAACACAGTTTTATTATGAGGTATATTTATTTCATGCAAAGCCTTTGCACAATTAAAGTTTTCGTTCACCTGTTTTTCAAACTTTGAAAACCGTTTTCGCTCGAGTATGGGGTGAAATAATATAATTTTCTTCCTACTGAAAAGTGAAACTGAAGAGAGACGTAATAAGAAGCTCGTAAGATTATATAAATATTTAAACAATTCTATAATAGTATTTAATTCAAATTGTCCTAATTTTTCACTGCCTTCTAAATCAACATTGCAAACAACTGCCAGAGAGTTGTTTGCCAGGCTTTTCAGAAAAAGTGAGAGGGACGTAGTGGCAGAAGGTACTGATGTAAATGAACCCCAACAATTTTTTGATACACCACTAGAACTCGAAGTCTTTTCCTCTAACTCATCTTCAAATCAAAGGTCCTTGGAAGAAAAAGTGGATGCAGTTGTGCGGAAAGAAATGGGAACCACGGAGCAACAAGATTTGCGCCTGAGATACGACGTAAAGAACATCATAAAAGAAATGAGTGTTTATGAAGCCACTGGTAATACAACAGAAAATTTAAATCTCTTATTTAATGCTCTGACGACAATTCCTTCAACTTCAATAGAAGTTTAAGTGATAATAGTATTGATCATTTGTTTTTTTTAAAGCATTATTTTGAGTCATAATCCAAATAAATCAATAATTTAAGTTTTATTAGTCTCTAGAAAGTTTTTATCAAAGCATGTTTTTGTTCAATAAAAGGAAATTTTCTGTTTAGTTATTTAATTTATTCCAGTACTTCAACCTTATTTAATTTTTTTAATCCCGGGAATTTCCCGGGATCGCAAGTTTTTTAATCCCGTTTCCCGGGATTAAGAAAAGAGCGGGAAATGCTCAGCCCTACGGGTGAATCGAAGAAACATATAGACCTTATTGGATCCGTTCGGTTACCGTGGATTCGAGAGGATGATGCATATGTACAGTCGGTTAGAAAAGTCGGGATACTCTATCCCACATCTACCTTAATCTCCAATGTATCCCCACTTTTGCAACCAACCAATGGTACCTTACTCAGAGAATGATTTGTAGTATACTGCAACATTTACAGGAAAGAACAGTAAAGGAAAACATGGTCAATACATGGTTTAATTAACGTATATAAAGTATGAAAATACTGCTTTGGACTGTTCAAGTATACGCAGGTAATCTGAATATTTCTCAATTATTATTTTTACTATACTTTTTCCTACTTTACTATAACTATTCTTTCAATACACTTCTCTATCAGTAGTGGCTAATGGGAAGAAAAAGCCTTGTCTATTCTATGTTTTACTATTACTATTCCTTCATAAAAGCAAGCGTGTTATAAGAGGTTCTCTCTTTATTTTCATTTGTTTGTCTTTTTTCTCTCTCTTCAACCTTCTTTCTTAAGCTAACCTAGAGTGGATCTTAGAGCCTTCGTTAGCCCGTAATTTGCGAGTAGCTTGATGGCCTGATTAACTACAGGACTTGTTACTTTTGTAGGCCTATTAAGGTTTTTGAACACTGCAGAGTTATTTCGTTTGAAATAAAACATACTATGCCTTTCCTTTTTTGTAGAAACTTGTTATAACTACACCTTTACATACTGTATGTGCCCCGTTTTACCCTATCATTGGGGTAACATGGGTGTGTGTCCCTCCTCTGGAAAGAACAGATTCATACACGAACATTTAAAAATGAAAACAAGTCAACCGTAGTAACTTAAAGTGGCCCAGATAAAACTTGTGAACAGAAAAATCAGATTGATGCAGGAAGATTTCAAGTACGTAAAGTAACATCAGTTACGAATTACAAACAATGTAGCACTAAGTACCGTTTTACCCCACCCTTCCCTACATAAAAAAATAAATAGTAAAAAATAGTATTAAAAAGTAGTGTTAAATAGTAAAATTGTAACAATACAATTATTTCCTGATAAAAGATTTGAATAATTTTTACATTCACGGATGGGTGAAAAATATATATCATGAATAGACTGTGCACGTTGTATTTTAAATCAATACAAGTAAACTCTTTGAACAGTAACGTCACACGAAATTAATTTTTACTTAGCAGCTTTCTTCCACGATACAAAAGATAAGCCATGCAAAGATACACATTATTTATTACGAGTAAATAGTCTGCAAAGGACGTTTTCAAAGAGAAGTTTGAGAAACTGCCTAAAAATATTTGTTCTATTGATTTCTTTTATATTAATGTTTGAATAAATGACAACCCAGCAATTTCTTTACAACTCTTTCAGTAAAAATCAATCACCTTGCGATATCAAAACAATGTCAGTTCTAATTCAAAATAAACTCTACGGACTTGAAAGCTATAATTTCATTATAGAGCCATAAATAATTTATTTATTTCTAAAGATAAATTCATTACAAAAGTTATAACAAACAGGAATGCTATCAACTATACTATGGATATACACGATAAAGGAAAAGCCGATTAATTATTCCTTTCGCTGAAAATGACATTTAGCTGAAGTCGGAAAACGACTGTTCACTCAGTAAATAAATCTTCACATATCAATTTTCTAAAATTGTTTTAATGTATATACGAGGTCTATTCAAAAAGTATCCGGACGGTGTTTATTTTTTAGAACAAGGTCACGCTTGGAGTTGTGACTGTGCTAAACATGTCTCTGCATGTCGAGACAAGTTGAATGATATGGTTGCAATTCATTGTGTAGCGTCAGTCCACTGTGGTGAGCCGATAAAGTTAAACGTGTTTTGTTTCGCGGCGATTTCTTACGATGTCGGAGAGTACCGAGTGACGTGTTTGTATTAAATTTTGTTGTGGAACATGAATATGCTCCAAAGGGACAAACAATCAACAAGGAATTTTACTTTGAAGTTTTGAGACGTCTACGTGAAGCAGTTTGGAGGAAACGGTTGCAGAAGTGCGAGTCCGGAAACTGGATGCTTCATCACGATAACGTGCCATCTCACTCGTCGCAACTTGTCCAGCAATTTTTGGTCAAAAACGTTACCCCCTAAGTACAGCACCATCCATATTCGCCGGATTTGGGTCCATGCGACTTTATTTTTTTTGTTTCCGAAGCTCAAACAAACCCAGAAAGCTCACCGATTCGATGATGTTGAGATCATTAAAGTGCTTCCGAAAGATGTTTTCAACAGTGGCAGGATCGTTGGGCAAAGTGTGGGGCTTCAGAAGGAGAGTGCTTTCAGGGATATTAAACTCCAAACCCTGCAAGTACTATATTCTGTCCATAATCGCATCAGTCCGGATACCTTTTGAAAAAACCTCGTGTGTGTGTGTGTGTGTGTGCATATATATATATATATATATATATATATATATATATATATACAGGGCGTCCCAAAAAAATGTATACACACTTTAACAGCTGATAGCTCAATTGATGTTTCTTTCTTTCCAAGTTAAACCCATTAGAATTAATAATGGCAGTCAGACTAAGCTTTGAACAAAGGAAATTCATTCTAAAATGCTACTGGAAGTGTGAAAACGCAGTTGAAGTGCAAAGACAGTTTAGGAGGGAGTTTCAAACAGATCCACCAACGCGACTTACCATCACTCGAATTAGAGATAAGTTTGAAGCCGATGGAACTGTTCAGAATGTCCACAAGAAGCGTTCCGGAAGACCACGGACATCGACAAGCCCCACAAAGCAAGAAAGAGTACTGGAAACGTATCACCAAAGTCCAAGAAAATCTGTGCGGCAAGCGAGTCGTGAGGTAGGAATTTCAGAATCGTCCGTCCAACGCATTTTGAAGCGCTGTCAATGGAAAAGTTACATTCCAAGATTAGTCCATGCTATTAATGAAGATGATCCGGACCGAAGAGTGGAGTATTGCGAGTGGTACTTGGCACGATGTGGATGTGGATTGGACGAAGGGGTTTCGTAGAATACCCTCCGCGTTCACCAGACCTCACACCACTAGACTTTTTTTATGGGGATACTTAAAAGACAAAGTCTACGCTATAAAACCTGCAACAGTCGCTGAATTGAGAGCAGCCATTGAACGAGAATGCACACAAATACCAAACGAAATGTTTCGTGATGTTTGCGATTCCATTGCTTCGCGTTATCAGCAGTGTCTGGACCAGAACGGACGTCAGTTTGAAAACAGGCGTTGACAAAACAATTAAATAATGTCTGTAGATTCTATTACATTTTGAAAATGAAATGTATTTTAATAAACACTGCCTTTATAATTATTTAAAGTGTGTATACATTTTTTTGGGACGCCCTGTATATATACAGGGTGTTTGAAAACTTTCTGTACAAATTGTAATGGGGGATAGGCAACACCAAGACAAACCCTTTTCGTCTATCAGTGTATGTCCGCTGACGTCACCATTCGGCGCGAGAGGGCGCCGCTGCAATCGGCTAAAAGGTGAAGTGGGCTAGACTCGCGCTTGCCGCGGGCATTCTTAAATCGGACGTAGTACGCGTAACATGGAGCGCTTCACGACTGCTGAGATGGCTGACATGCATATGGTGTATGGGGCTGCCAATGGAAACGGAAGAGCTGCTGTGAGGTTGTACCGACAGCGCTTCCCAAACAGACGTGTGCCAAACCACCAAACGTTTGCGCATTTGCATCGGCGACTACGAGAAACTGGAACATTCCATGCAAACATGCATGACACTGGTCGGGAGAGAAACGTGCGCACTCCTGACATGGAAGAAGAAATCCTACGGCGATTTGAGGACAATACAAGCGCAAGCACGCGAGGTGTTGCACGTATCCTCGGTGTGAACCACGACCTGGTCTGGAGTGTGTTGCACGAGCAGCAGTTACATCCGTTTCATCGTCAGAGAGTCCAGGCATTACAACCTCGGGATTACCCTCTTCGTGTGGAATTCGCACGCTGGTTTCTGCAGCAGACAGCGGTGCAGCCTAATTTTCCGGCTTATGTGCTGTTCTCAGATGAGGCCTGTTTCACACGTGAGGGTGCGTTTAACATGCACAATTCTCACGTGTGGGCGCACGCAAATCCACATGCTACACGGGTGCATGCTCATCAAGAACGGTTCGCCGTCAATGTTTGGGCGGGTATCGTCCATGGCAAGTTGATTGGGCCGTACCTGTTGCCTGCCCGACTCGACGTCAGGAGTGCGCACGTTTCTCTCCCGACCAGTGTCATGCATGTTTGCATGGAATGTTCCAGTTTCTCGTAGTCGCCGATGCAAATGCGCAAACGTTTGGTGGTTTGGCACACGTCTGTTTGGGAAGCGCTGTCAGTACAACCTCACAGCAGCCCTTCCGTTTCCATTGGCATGGCAGCCCCATACACCATATGCATGTCAGCCATCTCAGCAGTCGTGAAGCGCTCCATGTTACGCGTACTACGTCCGATTTAAGAATGCCCGCGGCAAGCGCGAGTCTAGCCCACTTCACCTTTTAGCCAATTGCAGCGGCGCCCTCTCGCGCCGAATGGTGACGTCAGCGGACATACACTTATAGACGAAAAGGGTTTGTCTTGGTGTTGCCTATCCCCCATTACAATTTGTACAGAAAGTATGTTTCGTGCGATGACTCCTCATTTCAAAGGGTCAAGCTTGTCGCCCCTCCTCTCGAGTTAGCCTGGTGAAGTAGTGAGTTGGTTTCTTGCACTCTCCACCTCACATAGCCAGGTACACCCGGCTCATCGAAGATTGTTCTAAGCCAGGCGTTTAATCTTCTTTTGAAGATGTCCACTGCAACATCACTCGTGTTCCATAGTTCCTTGGGCAGCTGATTAAACAGCCTTGGTTCTCTCACAACAAAACTATTTTCTTTCAGGGTTAAGGATGTTCCCTGTCTGGCCTTTAATTTGGGAACACGACACAGTCTTCCTTTTCTACTTTCCACTGTTGTTTGGAAGTTACAGGGTTCAGAGTAAGATTAGGGACTAGTTTCTCCATTATTTTCCAAGTGTAAATTAATGGTGTATCGCTCTCTTCTCCTTTCCAGTGAAAATAGGTTTAATTCGGGTAACCTTTCCCAGTAATTTAGTTCTTTGCACCTATTTATCTTGGCTGTGAAGCTTCTCCGAATCCCTTCTAGCTGTCTAATGTCTTCTTTTTTATATGGGCATATGGGCAATTGGGCATGTTAGGACCGAGCAGTATTCCAGTTTGGGTATGATCAGTGTTTTCAGTAGAGGAATCATTATATTCCTATCCCTTCGTTTAAAGGTTCTCAGTATCTGCCCACTTATTCTCTTTGCTTTGTTTAGTGCTATCTTATTTTGAGTTTCAAATTTCGCATCATCAGTCATTACAACTCCTAAATCATTTGCTTTAGAAATTCTCTGAATTTCCTGTCCATTTGGGGTATAGTATTCCATGGATTTTAGGTCCTCCCTTTTTCCGTACTGTAACAGCTGAAATTTCTCAGTGTTAACCTTCATATTGTTGTCTTCCGTCCACTTGTAGATTCTGTTCATGTCGGTTTGTAGAGATCCTATATCTTCTGAGTTTCATATTTTTCTACTGATCTTTGTCTCATCGGCAAAGAATGTTACTGTGCTGTCTCTGGTAACGTCCTCATCTATATCAGTTAGCATGATTATGAAGAGTAGTGGAGTTAATACTGTTCCTTGTGGTACTGAGCTGAGGACCTCCGATTCTGATGAAGGTATTCCTTGTACTGTAACGACTTGCCGCTGCTCACTAAGGAAATTATATATCCATTTCCCTACTTTTCCCGTTATTCTCATATATTTCACTTTATATACAGTATTATGATTCCATAGTCGCACTTGTTGAACGCTTTGGCAAATTCTGTGTATATTACATCATAGTTTTCATTACTTTCCAGTGCATCAATAATGTTGTTGTTGTGTTCCATTAGTTGTGATAGTCATGATCTGCCTGACCGAAATCTATGTTGGTCATCATTTAATTTTTTCAGAGTTTCCTAAAAGTCAGATTTTCTGTAAAATCATTCTTTCAAATATTTTAGTGAGAAAAGATGTAAACAACACTGGCCTATAGTTTTTGGCCTCAGATCGATCTCCTTTATATGTTGGGACTATGGTCGCGCTCTTCAGGATGTCCGGTATTTCTCCCGTGTTTAGTGATCGTCTCCATATCCAATATAGGGGCTCAGCTATTGCATTCTTGCAGCTTTTGATCACTGTGGCATTTCATTTGTCCGGTCCTACCGCTGTGTGTGTGTGTTTCCCTGGCACCCGTTGCCATTGGTACCTCCTTGTTATGGGCCGCCTGGCCTTTTGAGAACTAACTAACACGAACTAAAAGTAACTAACTAAAACTAACTAAAACTAACACTAACTAACTAACTAACTATATATATATATATATGCGGCTCGGTGGTGTAGTGGTTAACGTCGCTGACTACAAATCCATCAGCCCCGGGTTCGAGACCCAGTGACAGCAGCCGGTGCGCAGCAAAACCCAGCTGTTCATCCTTCCACACAATAAAGAAAGTGGTTGGTAGATAAATGGGTACCCTGGGTGGCCTGGTGGTTAAGACGTTGGGCTGCTGGTGGGGCGTGGTTCGGATTCCACGTTAAACTGTAGGTCTAAGGTGGAGTGAAAAGCTTGACCTTCGCCAGAATGAACAATTCGGACGGAAGCTAACTAAAGGTTTTATATATATATATATATATATGAGAGCTTGCCAATGTGACCACCTTTGCAGAATGAGCGCCCGAGTAAAGTGACCACTTTTTATGGTCCCAGCAACAGTCGCATATTTACAATGTCAATTTTTCTCAGTATAGTGACCACCTGCATATTATGGAAAGTGACTGGTTTTACCCATCTAAAAATAATTTTTGTTTAGAATTTGACTTGTTAGAGGGACTGTACCATTTTAATAAAATACACAATAGTATTACAACGCAATCCTGTCATGGTTGATATCCATAATTTCTGGGAAATTATTTCCACATTTTAATAAACAGTTAAAATAAGCGGTTTGCAGTATAAAAATACACTTTAAAAAAACTAGGTGAAACAATCGTTTTTAGAGCTTGAAGCATGATTGAAAAATGCCGAACAGTTTGTTATTAGCTTTCTTCGGAGAAATATAATTATTTTTCTAAAGTGACCACCTACCTAAAGTGACCAATTTTGTTTAGTCCGGATAGTGATCATGATAAGTAGGTTGTACTGTATATAGACTTTAATATCGTAAATTGATGAAAATGAAATATTAACGATACCCGCGCGAAAATAAAAATACTGAACACTGCAACAGCTCAGAAATACCCTTTTTTTTCTTTTTTTCATAACACCTCAATGAACACACGACCTAAAAAAAACCTTAAGTTTGAATGGATAAATCATTTAAACCTTCAGAAATAAATAAATAAAGAATGGTTCAAATACCTTCAGTTCTCTTCTATTTAATTTGCGACACCTCCAAAAATGGAATACTTACTTGAAAGCCAAAAAGGTTACCACAATCCGTTCACACTCTATATTTCGATAAGAAACTTGAATCCCCAGCCGAGATCCAATTTCATATTTGACAAATGGGAAAGTCGCTCTTATCAAAAGAACGTGATAAACTATATTCCTTTACTCTGACAAAAGGTTCAACGAACACGAAGAAGACGAAGACTACGACTAAGGAGGAGGAGGAGGAGGAGGAGGAGGAGGAGGAGGAGGAGGAGATGTGCGCATCTCCGCATAAACGAGGTACCGACTTTTTTTAAAAATCCATATATCTAAAAAACTAATCAGACCAACCTACAGTATTTTAACCTAACCTGCCATCGAACTGAGACGGGCGCGATTGTTTCGGATGCATTTATGGGATCGAATGTAAATTCGTTAAATTAGATTAGATTAGCTTAACCTAACCTAACATTAACTGGCCTAACCTAATCAGGACCAACATACCTTTTTTCCGACAATAAAAATGTTTCTAGATTTTTTATGTAAATTTTTTAACCTTCCTTACCGCACTACATTTGTGAATTATCACACACTCCACCTCACTTATGTCCAGCTGCCTACGCACGCGCGCGCACACGTACACAAAAAGATATAAAAAACTTAGTATTGCTTCCGCCAGAATTGCTTATTCTGACGAAGGTTCAGGGTTGTTGTCCCACTTTGAACCTACAGGTTGACGTGGAATCCGAACCACGACCCACCAAGGAGGAAGTAAGAAATGACAAAGTTCTCGATCTCACGACCTCCCGATCAGTAGTCCAGTGTTTTAAGCACTAGGCTTACCCAGGGTACCCATTTATCAAGCAACATTATACACAGTGTAACAAAAGTTCTTACTCGTGGGATATTTATTTTATTGGATTAAGTGTTCGAATTACATTCCAGAAATTTGTTTGCACATTACAGAGTCCGTATTCATATGATATTTACTTTAATGACCTGACACCATTCCATTTAGATTTTTCTTTGGGTGCATCTTAAATCATTGATTTACTTATCACGACCAGGCACCATTAATTACAAGAAAGGAATTCATGAGGAAGCCATCAAAATTAGTGAGCATGTGCAAACAAATTTCTGGTATGCAATTCAAACATTTAATTCCATAAAATGGGTATTTTATGATTAAGGACTTATGAACACCCGGTATATAATGTACCGGGCGATTACAAATGATCTTCCCGATTTTAAACATTTATTATGAAAAAAACTAACAAAGCTACAGCAAAAAGCAAGATATACAAATAAAGAAAAACTCGAAAAGTTTTATTCACAAACTATTGAAGTTCAGTATGAGCTCCTTTTGTGGTTCTGCAGACATCAAAGCGGTATTCTGTTTCCCTCCATACATTTTGTAGCATATCATACTAAACTTTTCTTTTTCTCGCGTATCCTTTCCTTCAAATGTTCCAAAGTTGTTGCCATTGGTGGAATAAAAACTTCATTTTTGACATAGCCCAGGAGGAAGAAGTTTAGTGGGTAGGGGCAGATCGGACGAACAAGCCGGCCAAGGAATGGGCCTCCCACGCCCGATCTAGCGATCATTCATTCAGGAATGTTGTAACCTCATTGTGGAAATGGGATGGCGCACCATCCTAGTGAAACCACACATCAGCTTCGTCATCTAGCAGCTGGGGCATCAGCCACAGTTGTAGCATATCGCGGTAAATGATACGGTTAATTGTTTGTTCAGCAAAGAAGAATGGACCGTACACTCTCTCAGCGGTAGGAGCACAAAACTCGTTAACTTTAGGGCTATCTCTGACGTGTTCAATATTACTAATAAAATTTACTCGAAATATTTTTTATTTGTATATCTTGCTTTTCGCTGTAGCTTTGTTAGATTTTTCATAATAAATGTTTAAAATCGGGAAGATCATTTGTAATCACCCGGTACAGTATATACTGGGTGTTCATAAAGTTGTTAACCCCTCCGTCTATGGCCTTGGTCGGTTCGAAGTTAACGGGGATTCTGGTTAGGTGGCAGCAACGGATTTGTTACGCTGGAGTAGCTGGTACCGTATAGGGAATCACAGTAGTTTCTTCTATACTACTATCCGATTTCTTCTTGTAGTGGATCGAAGGATTTTGTGGAGCTTACTAAATTCTCTGAAGGTTCCCCGAGTCTTCTTGTAACGTATCGGGAATTTATTTTTCTCTATTTAAGACGAAGTTCTCTGAAGAGAGCAAGGATCGAAGGAGGAAAAGATTTTCTCTTACTGTAGTTTACTGCTAAAATGTTACACGTAATGCTCAGCCTCTAAGTTAGATCAGCCAGTCAAAATGAAAATTTGAAAAATGATAAACTTCATATACACAAATTTTGTTGACATCATTATTAATTTAATGTTGACTTGACTTGTTTTTTATTCTCAATAGGCTGCATTATTTTGAAAAAAAATATTTGAAGATAAGGTAAATATTTTAGCTATAGCAATGTCTAGACAGATAAGCAAGGTATTTGAAGATGAAGCCATATTTTTATTCTAATCTGCATATTGACAGATCTGATGTTATCATGATTTGCCGAGTTAACTAAAAATGGAAATTGAAATATGCATTTTATTATGAATTACAATTAAACATGCATATGAGCAAAAATTAAATGCTTAAGATTTAAAATTAAAAGTTAATCAAAACATGACCATTTTCTACAACGAAGAGAGAATGTATACAGAAAATGAACATTACAGAATTTAACAAGATTACATTATTAAGCTAAATCTATAAAAATGATTAAGTAATTTAAAAAGAAGTAATTCACCAATTGCTCAGCAGAAATAAAATAGAAAGTGAATCAAAAATTTTATCCAAACTTCATCATCCTTATGCGAATTTGGACTCTATTGTAAAAATGAATATAAGAATATAAATATACATAAGAATATAAGGATATATAAATGAATGACTAAAAGAATTATATGAATGAATAAAAGAATTATATGAATGTAGGAATTACTCATTGTTCATTTTTACATAGTCACGCAACTGAATATGCACTTACACTTCACCATATATATATATATATATATATATATATATATATATATATATATAAAAGGAGTATTTGAGTATTTCTTTTCTCAATTTAACTAACAGACGTTTCGGGAAATCTTCCCATCATCAGTCGTCGTTATTTAAAACTACTCGTAAATTGTTCTTAACTTTAAACTAATTAATTAAATATATAAATGCTAAAAAACATTTTTTTTGCGATGCTACCAAAGGAATAGGAAATCCTATATTAATTTTAATACAGTAAAAAAATGTCTTTTCTCTATCAGCATAGTAATAAAGAACCATCATTTCTACTTCTAGTTTTCCTTTCATCGTCACATAAATTTTGAAGTGCTGGCGAAGGACACTAAAATCTTATCAGATATTTTCGGGGGGAGAAATTTCAAACTACGTTCTTTGAAAGTTCTGTCCTTTATCTAAAACACGCAAAGCTGTAAAGAATTCTTAATGAGACCTATGTTGCTTTATTCATAGGTGATATTATCACAGAGAATATTAAAAGGAGGCTTTTTCATTGGTTACAACAATACTGTATGACTGAATTATTCATTATGCGTGTGACATTTATACCACACCCTGGTTACCCAGGATTTATCCCTTTATTTAGGTGTTCCTCACGTTCTTTATAAAATAAAACAGTTACCCAAATATAATAGATGTACAGTACACACGTAACGAAAGTATTTCCTCTTAAATCATACACTAGTACTTAAAAAAAAAAAGACAAGGTTTTGAAGGACAATCAGTTTTTAGAGCACAATAGGGTCATTCCATATCAAATCAACACAGGTTTCAACTTGATCCCTTCAAAGTTTCACGAAATTTGGTGGATGTGTTAATTTCATAAAGATATCTCTCTCTCTGAATTTTAGATATCTGGCTTGATTAGTTTTTATTTATATTGGCTTGAAATTAGTGAAATATGATATTTTTGGTGTAAATGACTTCTTGTAAAATGCAATAACTTCGGACCTAATTCTGCTACATAGTTGGTACTAGGCTCATTTTAGAGCTGATTGTCTACCCTTTCATATGATATATCACACATATACATTTAATGAAAAAACAAATTCAAGGTCATCCATGGTGACCGTTGAGTCTGACAATGCGACCTTTCAATTTCTTTGGAAAAAAATTGTTTAGTCCGTATGCATATAAACTGAAATATGTCTGAATTTGAAGTTGGAACTTCAATGGGTTCAAAAGTTATTAAATTTTGAATTACCATATACTATAAAAGTTAGGACTTTTTCTTGACAATCAGTCAGATTTCTGTTGTATTTCTATTTAGAAGAATTGTGTTCATCTTAATGTCATCTAATGTGGAACTTTTCAAATTTCATGTATGAAATGCAATTGTGTTGAAAATAAACTATGATAAACATATACACACACGAAAGTTCAACGAAACGGGTGAACTAATTAATAAATAGTATATACTCTCTTTCGGTTAAGAAATATAGCATATTGTTTCCTTCTAACCCCCAAGGTTAATATGGGTGACTAATTCTAATTATGGAAGGGAGGGAGAGGGACCAAAGTTATTCAACCAAATAAAATATATGTGAAAAAATTATTTATTGGTTAAAAAACAACTCTTAATTCCTGCTCGAAACAAAAGTTTCGAAATGGTTATAAATAACACAGCTTGTAATTCTGTGATAAAAACGCTAATGTGGTAATTAAGTTAATGTATTTGTTTGGTCCTTAATTAATTATATGTGTATATATATATATATATATATATATATACACAACACACACACTCGTATAGATATAAGTAGTATGGGCGCAAAATGGGAGTGCCATTGCAATATTGCAAATGTTGATCATTGTTGCAAAGGGAAGGAGGGGGTAATATTGCAAACGGGGAGGGGTTATACAACAAGGGGGTGGAGGTAACCCCCAAGTTGACTGAAGTGGGAAGAGCTTTGAGGGAGGTGGGACGGTCTCACCCCCAAAAGGGGATATACCTAACCTAAGAGAGAGAAGGGAGGAGGAGGGTCTTTGGGGGGGAAGGTGGGGTGGCCTCACCCCAAAAGGGGTATCCTAACCGAAGAAGGTAAGCCTTAACCTAAGAAGGAGAGACAAGAGAACACGTGTTCGCCTGGGCCCAGCCAGACGCATAATGCGAGTTCAGGAATTTCAACATCTTATATAGACGGTAGAGAATTGCCAGATACCACTATTTTAATTATTTATTTATATACGGAACGGTTACCAGTTACTGAATTTATTTATTTTTATATGGAACCGTTACCAATTATTTAATTTATTTATTTATATATAGATGAGTTGCCAGTTACCACTATATATTTTAATTATTTATACATTAAAGGCAAGAGAGATGTTCTCAATGCTTAGAGCGGATTGCCAGAGAGCACTATTTTAATTATTTATTTATTAAAACTCGTCGTGTAAAACCATACCATCTGAGAAAAAAATAAATACGAGATAAATTCCAATAACAGACAATGAATGAAAAATAAATGACAGAAAATAAATATACAAGCAAAAATAATAATACACACTTTAAACACTATATATATAATTTATATATATATATACCGGGTGTCCGAGAATTATCTGTACAATTTTTGGCTGTTATTAAAAGTCAACCATGAAGTGTAGAAATTCCAGTGTTGTCCCATTTTACAGAGAAACTCATTAAGTTTTTGCTGATAACAAGTTTTGACAAGTTTTTTCTTTTTTGTACGCGGGTGACAGACATTGATGATTTAAAAGCAAGAATCACAGCTGCTATTGAGCGAATTGATGTGGATATGCTGCAGCGTACATGGCAACATTTGGATTATCGATTGGATGTTTTGCGAATCAGTGATGGTGCACATATCGAATGTTTGTAACAACGTTACTTTAATAAAAGAAACTTTTGAAAATACAGATTCTAAATAATCTTGTTTAAGAATTTTACCTGTTATCAAGAATTTTATTAAAAGATGAAATTGTACAAATAATTTTCGGACACTGGAATTTCTAAAAAACTTGTCAAAACTTGGTATCAGAAAAAACTTAATGAGATTCTCTGTAAAATGGGACAACACTGGAATTTCTACACTTCATGGTTGACTTTTAATAACAGCCAAAAATTGTACAGATAATTCTCGGACACCCTGTATATATATATTTTTTTTTGAAATACCAACTAACTAAATTTGTTCAAAAGATACGCGTACTATTTTGCAACACGAATAAAATAAAATAAAATTTAGTGATGGATTCCGTACCATGTTTCGGATTCCATGTTAAACTGCAGGTCTAAGGTGGTTCAAAAACAGGAATATACATTGCTACTTGATATCTTGTACTTTAGGACGGCATCCTTTAGCATATAAATACACATGTCAGTATAGTGTTTCACACTAAAGCCAAACTGTGTCATAAAGCTAATCACAATAATGCACTGAATATCTTTCTAAACACTTCATTTAATTTGTGCACCATTCTCTCTCCCTTCATCCGCAGAGGATTTCTCATGGGGATGTGTGGTGGGTATGTGTGCAGGAGATTGAAGATTGTAGCTTTTACCTTCGTGCCGATTTCTATTACAGAAAGAACACATTAATATATATATATATATATATATATATATATATATATATATATATATTCAACTGCAAAGAACACGCAGTATAAATAACGTAAAGAACGACGCTTGTATAGGAGATATTCCGCGCAAGACGAGAAAGAAAGAACGGAACAAATGAAAAAATGAGGTAACCACCTGGGAATCGAACCCGGGATCTTCCGATTGCCGGTCAGACGCGATACCATTACACCATGGACCTCATCTTCCAAACGCCGTAATACTTCTACATACTCGCAGAAACCAATGCCCCAAGGGGGCACCTCCCGCATGCCGTAACATTATATACATTCAACTGCAAAGAACACGCAGTATAAATAACGTAAAGAACGACGCTTGTATAGGAGATATTCCGCGCAAGACGAGAAAGAAAGAACGGAACAAATGAAAAAATGAGGTAACCACCTGGGAATCGAACCCGGGATCTTCCGATTGCCGGTCAGACGCGATACCATTACACCATGGACCTCACTCTTCCAAACGCCGTAATACTTCTACATACTCGCAGAAACCAATGCCCCAAGGGGCACCTCCCGCATGCCGTAACATTCCCAGGTGGTTACCTCATTTTTTCATTTGTTCCGTTCTTTCTTTCTCGTCTTGCGCGGAATATCTCCTATACAAGCGTCGTTCTTTACGTTATTTATACTGCGTGTTCTTTGCAGTTGAATGTATATAATGTTACGGCATGCGGGAGGTGCCCCCTTGGGGCATTGGTTTCTGCGAGTATGTAGAAGTATTACGGCGTTTGGAAGATGAGGTCCATGGTGTAATGGTATCGCGTCTGACCGGCAATCGGAAGATCCCGGGTTCGATTCCCAGGTGGTTACCTCATTTTTTCATTTGTTCTGTTCTTTCTTTCTCGTCTTGCGCGGAATATCTCCTATACAAGCGTCGTTCTTTACGTATATATATATATATATATATATATATATATTAGGGTGGCCCTTATTTTTCAACTTTTGAAATTACTTGCTCCCAACCCCTAATCTTCTTCCAATATATAAAAAAGTGCTCTGTGCAAAATTTCAGCTCAATTGGGCTATATTAAGGTGGCCCCGAAAGGCCCTAAAGTTTCAAAATTCACCGATAATTGGTATTTCTAATATAAAACCTTTATAATTCATTTGCAAACTTTGTTTGGGAAAATAATCACAAAGCATAATCGAAAGTGAATTTTATTTACAACAAATAATTACGCCGCTTATATAGGCCGCAGGCGCAGAACTTTCTAGAACCTTCCAGAAGCGGTTTTTTTACGCACTTATGATACTTTTCAATTTCCGTGAATATCTCGTCCAATTTTGGTTTTAAGTAAATAATGGTTATAACTAAATTTATTGTAAATTGAATTCTCTTTCGATCATATTCTATATTTCTTTCGAATAAAACACTGTAAAGAAGATAAAAACGGTTTTATATGAAAAAATATCAATATTGTTAAAATCTGAAACTTTAGGGCCTTTGGGGCCCATCTTAATATTGTCTGATTGAGCTGAAATTTTACACAGAGCATTTTTACATGGATTAGAACAACTTTGGAGGTTGGGAGATGAAAAATATTTAATTTCAGAAAATCACATACAACTAACGGCCACCCTAATATATATATATATATATATATATATATATATATATATATATATATATATATATATATATATATATACCATATGTCCCACAAAAAAGTACACCCAATTTTAGATTGTACTAACTCCTCCAAAAATTGAGATATTTTGGATCTGTTTGTTTGATTTAATATAGCAAATTATTCTTTGTTAACGTTCAAAATTTATTCTTGTTTAAACGATTTAGTGTTTAAGCATCTGCTTTTAACTGAAGGGTACAACAAAATGGATTGCGCAAAATTGGTCAATGAAAAAATAATGTGTGTGCTATCGATGTAATGAAAAGACAAATACATAATAATAGATACTTTAACATAATTTTAATAAGATACAAAGCAGATTTTTCTTTATTCCTTATTGCAAAAGTTATGCTTAGTTTCGTTTTCTTTCAACATGACCGCCATTCCTATTGATACAAATCTGGAGTCGAGCTCTCATCTTCCTCATCACTCTTTTGATAATATCTGGATTGTCTTTTAACAAGTTCATTTCACTGTGATGCGAGTCCTCAAATCATCTAAATTGATAGGTTGTGATGCAAATACTCTATTTTTCAAATGACCCCATAAAAAGTAATCACACGGGGTCAAGTCAGGGCTGAATGCTGAATGTTCTCGTCTGTTCTTGCCGTCTTCGGATGGCCTGAACGTCCTTTGTTCAAATTGAGGACCGTTCCTTCTTCTTTGTATTTCCGAACATTCTTCAAAATTGTATGTTTAGTTGGAGAAGCTCTATCGGGAAATTGCAGTTCGAAGGTATTCTGAACTTGTTTTAAGCTTTTAGTTTGCAGATAAGTTGTGACCATGAGAACGCGCTGCCTTCGTGTAAACTGCTTGATAAGGGTTTCAAAGTTATTTATAAATTTAGTAATTCAGATTCTTCATTTATATGTATGACTCGTATCTTAGATTCAAAAGTTCGAATTATTTTAAAAAAATATTTGCAATATCCTTCGACGTAAAAAGTAGCACATTGGTTAAAGCAAGAGGAGCTATCTGGCTGGGAGAAATGATCATTCGGCGCAACCCATTTTGCTGTACCCTTCAGTTAAAAGCAGATGCTTAAACACTAAATCGTTTAAACATGAATAAATTTTGAACGTTAACACAGAATAATTTGCTATATTAAATCAAACAAACAGATCCAAAATATCTCAATTTTTGGAGGAGTTAATACAATCTAAAGTTGGGTGTACTTTTTTGTGGGACATATGGTATATATACTGGCTACAGTCTTCAGCAAATCGTTGGAGAGGAGCCAGGTGCTTGGTGACTGGAAGAAAGCCAACGTGACCTCTATCTTTAAGAAAGGGGATCACGAAAGTTCAGGGACCTATCGTCCCATTAGTCTCGCTTTGGTTGTAGGTAAATTATTAGTGGAGATAATAGCGGATAGGATCGTTGACCATTTGGATTCCTACAAGCTGCTTGGGGACTCCCAACATGGGTTTAGACGGCATAGGTCGTATCTCACCAACCTCCTTGAGTTTATCCACGTCATGTGGAGTGAGTAGAGTAAGAGTAGGGCGATTGATACACTTTATCTCGACTTTCAGAAAGACTGATAAGGCACCTCACCGCCGGCTAATGGCCAAAGTGCGCGGACTGGGTATCAGTGGGGAAGTAGGTAGCTGGATTGAAAACTGGCTAAAGAATAGGCGGCAGAGGTTTGTAATTAAAGGGGCTAGTTCGGGTTGGACCTTGGTCACTAGCGGAGTTCCTCAAGTTTCCGTTTTGGGGCCACTGTTGTTTATCATTTACAGAAATGATATCGACGCTGGCATCGTCAGTAGGATCGCCAAATTCGCTGATGATACCTAGCTTGGGGCCAATGTTGGGACGCCAGAGGCGATCGAGCAACTGCGGGCTGCCCTACGTAGGATAGGAGAGTGGTCCGAAAAATGGCAAATGCCGTTTAACTTGGGTAAATGCAAGGTGGTGCACACTGGCTACGCCAATCCCAAATCGGACTCCTCCATGTTGGGGAGTAATATCGAGGCCACTGATTTGGAAAAGGACTTGGGTGTGCTAATTAGCAGCGACCTTAATTTTACCAAACAGTGCGTAGATGTGGAAAAGAAAGCCCAGAAGCTGTTGGGTTGTATCAGGAGGCAATTTCGATTTCGGAAAAAGGAGATTGTGCTCTCTCTGTACAATTCTCTGGTTCGGCCGCACCTGAAGTATGTTGTGTAGTTCTGGTCGCCCACCCTCAGGAAAGATATTGAGAGGCTGGAGCGAGTGCGAGAGCCACAAAGTTAATCCCTTCCGTCAGGCATATGGGCTACAATCGACGCTTACGCGCACTGAACTTGTTTTCGATGGAAACTTTGAGGCTGCACGGTCAACTCATCGAAGTTTTCAAGCTCTTATGCGGGTTGAACGATGTCGATTTTAGAAGCATGTTTAGTTTAAATGATAACCCAACTCGCATCAATGGTTGGAAGTTGGATTTGAAACGGTTTAGGACTAGTGTGTGAGAGAATTACTTTACGTATAAGATCTGTGACACGTGGAACAGGTTACCTTCGGAAGTTGTGAACAGTTCCTGTGTGGATTGGTTCAAGAGTTGGTTGGACCGAATCTTGCACACTATTTGAGGGTGTGGGAAATTTTTCCTGGCACCCGTTGCCAATGGTACCTCCTCGGTATGGGCCGCAAGGCCTTTTGATGTACTTCTTTTCCTTGTAACTGTTTCTCTCTTCCCTAGGTTAGGTTGATTCCCCCAGCTTGTGGCAGCGGGAGGGAAGGGGTCTCGCAACAGTGTAGGGGGCTTGTAACAAAAGAGGGAAAGGGGGTTTCGCAACATTGCCATTGCGATTGCATTCTCTCCCATTTTGCGCCCATCCTACTGATATAAAATAAAAAATGACTCGTTGAAAATAATACAAAACTGCGTATATAAAACTCGAGACCGACTTATTTAATATGAATATTAATGGATTAATGTTAATTAAAATCAAATAAAAATGCTTGAAAAATAGTAATTACTCTCAATAAATCTCTAACTTAATGACTTTCTCATTAGCTCAGCAGACGTAGTGGAAACTGATGTGATTCCCTTCAATGTGACGACCATTTCATTTCTCGTCCAATAGAGAGCAGCAATTCGCGAGTGAAATTCTCGAAGGAGACGATTCTCTGATTGATCTATTTTCATTTCATACAACTAATTTTTATCCAAGGATTTCCCACTTTGGTCTAGGTTAAGTTAAACAAATCATTAGCCTAAACATTAGCCTAAGTTGAGTTAGGTTATAATTTCTCATTTGGCGGCTTTACTGCAAATGGAAA
>JAJOZX010004128.1:232500-240000 GCA_023014485.1 Bathynomus jamesi
TTAACCTCCTAGTCTCGAGTGTTGTCAATTTTAACTCCTTAAGCCTATCCTCGTACGACTTTGACCTAAGCGACGGAATCATCTTAGTTGCTCGTCTTTGAACTCTTTCGATTTTGTCTATATCTTTGCGCATATGCGGATTCCAAAATTGGACCGCGTACTCCAAATGGGGTCTAACTAATGATTTATAAAGTGGAACTATAATATCGCGCGATTTGTACTCAAAATTTCGAGCTATAAAACCTAACACTTTGTTCGCCTTATTGACCGCTGCTGTACTTTGTTTCGCTACTTTTAAATCACTAGTGACTATAACTCCTAAATCTTTTTCCTGCTCTACGCTTGTTAAATCTTTCCCTGACATACTATACGCAAAATTACCGTTACGCGAACCTATATGCAAAATTTTGCACTTATCCACGTTAAATCTCATTTGCCATGTGACTGACCAATCAACGATTTTATTCAGATCTTCCTGAATTTTACCTCTATCTTCGTCATTAATCGCCCTACCACCCAGCTTCGTGTCATCCGCAAACTTTGAAACTGTACTGACTAGGCCGACATCTAAATCGTTAATATATATAAGAAAAAGCAAGGGGCCCAATACAGAACCCTGAGGAACGCCACTCGCTACATTAGCCCAACACGACTCCGCTCCATCAACGACCACCCTCTGTTTCCTACCTCGCAACCACTCTTCTAGCCAATTTATTACTACACCCCTGATTCCATGAGCCTTAGTTTTTTCAATGAGTCTTTTGTGCGGCACGGTGTCAAACGCTTTTTGAAAATCTAAATACACTACATCAACCGCCCGATGTCTATCGTAAACGTCAACCACGCTTTGGAAAAATTCTAAAAGATTAGTTAAGCAAGATTTGTTTCGCCTAAATCCGTGCTGCGTATTTCTAACTAGCTTATGGAATTCTAAGTGTTCGACTATACGATCCCTAATTATTGATTCCAGTAGCTTACCTACAACAGACGTTAAACTGATTGGCCTATAATTTCCCGCCGCACCTTTATCGCCTTTCTTAAAGATAGGTGTTACGTTTGCTAACTTGAAATTATCTGGTACGCACCCCTCAGAAATAGACGCATTAAAAATCTTTGTTAGCGGCACAACAATGCTATCTTTTAATTCTTTTAGTTGTATGGGATATATGGAATCCGGCCCGGTGATTTACGCGTTTTCATTTTATCAATATAGCGCATTACCTCCCCTTCACTAACGACAATATTATCCAAAATATTACCATTATCAAAAGGTATTATGTCTATGACCGTAGGGATATTCGTTACATCTTCTATAGTAAAAACTGACGTAAAAAATTCGTTTAGCAAGGTAGCCATTTCCTTGTTTTCAGAAACTAGATCTCCGTTTACATTTTTCAATGGACCCAAGACACTTTTTACTGGATTTCTATTATTGACGTATTGAAAGAATCGCTTGGGGTTTTCTTTACCGTCACGAGCTATGGAGATTTCAAATTCGCGCTTGGACTTTTTTATTACACTTTTCGCTTCACGCCTCAGAGAGATGTAGTTGTTTCGTAACAACATTGTTTTATCGCACTTATGTTGCCTATAAGCCCTATCTCTACTCTTTATAATGTCTCCTACTCTAGAAGTAAACCACAAGGGCTTGTTGTTTACTTTCGCACGCTTAATTTTGTACGGTACACATTCCTCATTTATAGTCCTAAATACTGTTTCGAACGATTCCCACATTAGTTTTGCGTTGGAGTTCCCCATCACGTTTTCCCAATTGACGTGTGACAATTTATCTCGAAATTTACAAAGTCTGCGTGCTGGAAGTTAGGAATTTTAGTCGAGTTAGTTGGTTTCGAGTGACTTACTGAGAGGACAAACTCTACCATATTGTGATCGCTATTGCTTAACGGTTCTATTACTTGAAGATCAGTAATTAGCCTATCATCCGTAGTTATTACTAAATCTAAAATACTGTCCAACCTCGTAGGTTCCCCAACCTTTTGACTAAGAAAGCTATCCTCGAGAAAATTAACTAAACGATTACCTTCCGCGTCTCCCTGCATTGTATCGTAATTCACGTTGGCGCAATTAAAGTCACCCATAACTAAAGCCTGCTCACTACCGATTATTCTCTTTAGTTCACGATATAACGCTTCGTCCGTATCAGCTGTTTGATTAGGGGGCCTATATATAACCGCAACAAGAAGTTTGAAGTCGTTTAATTTAAGTTCTGCTATAGTCGAATCTATCGGTTCTGGAATTGAGTGCTTTACTTCTATAACGTTCGCAATATTATCTTTGATATACAACATAACACCGCCTCCTCGCCTACCTATTCTGTTTTTAACAAAAAGTCTATAACCTTTAATTTGATACTCCCCTACAAAGTCACGTGTTTCAGTGCTAAGCCACGATTCGTTTATCGCAATTAAATCATAGTCTTTACAAGCAATTAAAGAAAAAAATTCATTTATTTTATTTCGTAGGCTACGAGCATTTAAGGATAGAACCTTCAAATTGCTTGCAATTACGACACCTTCGCGAGCGCAGGGGAAATTGTAGAATTTACGCTGGGACCGTTCGAGTTACGGCAGCCTGAAAAGAAGAGACAGTATTATGAAATAGTCTTCCTAAACGCGCAGCTCCTACGTCATTAAGATGAAGTCCATCTTCGAGGAACAAGTCCCTCCTGCCGTAGAAACTGTTCCAAAAATTCGCATAATGCACTCCTTCCTGTTGGCAAAGAGACTTTAGGTTATTGTTAATATAGGTCGCCTTGCTGTAGAAATCGTTACGTTGGATAATTCGAGGAAGTATACCTGTTAAGACAATCTTATTAGTTTTCTCCTTTAGTCGCTCTATTAAGTCCCTGTACCTAGCCAGCAGTTCTTCCGATCTAGAATTTAAAACGTTATTAGTACCGACATGAATAACATACGTTGTGTCCTCGGCGGTACCGTCTGTAAAATGGTCAACACTATTAGTTATATCCTCCACCCTTGCACCAGGGTAGCAGTAACGGCGCCTACGACGAGGGTTTCTCCCACAGAATTCCTCGAGCTGCCCTCGAACAATGGAATCGCCAACGAGTCGTATTTCCGGTTCATCAGCATCTTCGAAACCTAAAACAGAAAACTTATTGCTTGTTATTACTGGTAGACAAGTCTTTGCTTTTCGCAATGGGGCTCCATTTCGCACTCGAACGAAGGGTTGGGAACTAGGGGAAGAGAGAGGGCTATTAATACTATTTATATTATTAGTAGAAACTGAGGCAGGAGGGGTCGTAACTGGAGTCTCAAGGGAATCCAATTTTGCCGTCAGAAGCATCACGCTTTCTTGAAGCCTCACCCTGGCCTCCCTCTCACGGTCTAATTCGTTCCTCAGGACTTCCATGCTTGAGCACCACCTGCAAACTAATTGTTCATTATTATTAGCCATTGTAAACGCGTAAGCGGCAAATTTCCCTTCACAGCGACTGCAAGTACTTGACGGGGGTGCCATGCTTTTAATTAGTTAAAAACAAAAAACACAAAACGAGCGTTTGGAAATTAATAAATTACAACGTAGGTCTACCGCGTGCTTATTGTGCCGTCACCTGCGAAAACCCGCAAAATTGTTCTTGAAACGCAGAAACAGGTTCTTGTAACACAATTTTATGCTAAATGAATATATAATTAAGCTACCGACGAAAGAAATGTTAAAGAAAAAGTATTAAATGAAACTTATCTGGTCTGTTTACTGACTTAATCCTTTTTTCCCACGGTAGGTGACCCTTTTGGAGGTCAGGTAGTGTGTGAAGGAAAAATGAACCTTAAGAAACCACGTTTCTGATAGATTTGAAAAACAACAAAGGCAAACCAAGGGAATTTCAACCTTATGACTGCACGTTTTCTGATTGATTTGAAAAACAAACAAGGCAGTAGCCTTGGTTTGATCAAATAATATAGTACTGAATAACGTCAATAAATGAAATATATTCGTTAATGAATGATTAGTAGCACGAAGTAATTTAGTTAAGAATGCACGGAACACTTTTTTTTTTTAAAACACTTTAACGAAAACCACTTATTCAATTGATAACACTTGACACTCGATAAAACACGTCTGTTCACAAGGAAAGACTGATCAGTGATCACATATGAAAAGACTGATCACATATGAGAAAGACTGATCACATATACTTGTGTGTATATATATATATGTATAGGTGTATATATATGTATATGTGGGCTACGTCGTGGCTAATGTCGTAACACCGCTTTCCGGAGATCAGCGAATTTAAGCGACAATGGGTCTGGGTAGTAGTTGGATGGAAGACCGTCCTCCGCTCTCAGATTATGTAGCGACCCGTGGTTCGGATCCCACGTAAAGCTGTAGGTCCCCTCTGTCGTATGACCTTAGATTTTTCGAAGGAGGTTAAACAACCCCAATAAAAAAATATATGTATATATGTGTGTATATACATATATATATATATATTATATATGTATATATATATATATATGTATATACACATATATATATATATATATATATATATGTATATACACATATATATACATATATATATATATATACAGTTAAATGTACATATTCACGATTTGCGAGGGTGCCCTCTCAAGGCATTGGTTTCTGCCCTATGTAGGAGAATTACAACTTCTGACTATCGTGGCTCCGTAGTGTAGTGGTCAGCACGTCTGACCGGCAATCGGAAGATCCTGGGTTCGATTCCCGGGCGGGTGCCTTATTTTTCATTTGTTTGTTATTTCTCTTCCTCGTGTGCAGAACACTCCTCTATACTTACGTCGTTTCTATACGTTAATATACTGCGCGGTCATTGCAGTTAAATGTACATATTCACGATTTGCGAGGGTGCCCTCTCAAAGCATTGGTTTCTGCCCTATGTAGGAGAATTACAACTTCTGACTACCGTGGCTCCGTAGTGTAGTGGTTAGCACGTCTGACCGGCAATCGGAAGATCCTGGGTTCGATTCCAGGGCGGGTGCCTTATTTTTCATTTGTTTGTTATTTCTCTTCCTCGTGTGCAGAACACTCCTCTATACTTACGTCGTTTCTATACGTTAATATACTGCGCGGTCATTGCAGTTAAATGTGTATTATACACACACACACACATATATATATATATATATATATATATATATTATATATATATATATATTATATATGTATCATATATATATACACATATATACATATATGTATATATACATATATATACATATACACATATATACATATATGCACACATATACATATATACACACACATATATACATATATACACACATATATATACCTATATACACACACATACACATATATATATATATATATATATATACATATACTGTATATATATATATATATATACATATATACATGTAAAAATGAACAATGAATAATCTATATTCATTTTTACATGAGGAACCAAATCGCCTGATGCGATTTTGGATAAAAAATTTATTTGTTGCTTTCTATTTTTGTTTGTGTCACAACCCTACGATCTACCATTTCTATGGTTTAGTCGTATCCATATTTCCGTATCTTGTCTTGCCCATTACCCTATATCAATTTTTATTAAATATTCATTTTCTACTCGTGTCAGTCTACGAAATGGTACGAAACCTTATGACTCCGTACCTGTTCGTTCAAAATCGCGCAAATACGTTTGCATGTATTATTTTTATTATTTTTTTTTAGTGCGTTCACCTCTCCCAAGGTGCTCATTCATGCTGATTCAGGGTGTTGGAATTTCGATGACGTTACCAAAAGCAAGCATCTGAATTCGAAATCCTCTCTCTTGCTTCTGCTACAAATTTATAACACAAGGTGTTATGTTATATGTTATATTATTATAATATACTGTACTGTTTCCCTGCCTGGCCTCTAGTTCGTTATCGGCTTACGTCACATAGTTATCCCCGTTCTCATTACTTGTACTTACTATTTCTACCTAATTGTCATTCAAATTCTACATTACTTATGTATTACGTTATCATAAATGTCCGTGTACTTCCAATGAAATGTACACCGTATTTTTTGTTCGCTTTCCTCATCGCTGGCTAATTAGACTTTCAAACTCTGATAACCAACCAGGTTTTAATAATATCTGACATAATTTGGCGTAATTATTGTTAACTATAAATATATAACATTGTTGTTAATCCCCTTTAAATTATAGAACAACGGTTAACTCCCCTTCATTATATCAGTTGTATCACCTATTTAGATTACTTCAGTAGTAGATATGTCAATTAACAATTTGCTAAAATTGTAATTAAATGTAATACTTTAATATAATGTAATTGATGTACCGTACTTTAATGAAACTGTAATTAATGATAGTAGTTTAGTATAGTGTAATTAATGTATTTTAATGACGATAATAAGCGAATATGACTTAATTGGTAATCATTATCATAATTGTAATAAACCAAAAATTACAATGTACTCAGTCATGTATTTAGATTGTACTTAATGTACTACTCCGAAATTATATCGCCTTCAGAATGTATACTCGGCGAAAATACGATTAGTTTTTATTTTTATTTTTTTAATTTTTATTTGGAATCTTTCAAACATCTGATCATGTGTTTAAAGGGGGGAACTTAACCTTCAACTGCATTCCCCCAAAATTTAGACTTATATGATACATGTAATTGTAAAATTAACTTCACTTCATTACTTCACTCCTCTTTGGTCACTACTAGGAGACTCCCTTGTTAGCAGCCTCGCTGTGAGGAGGGGGCAGAGGCCCCTTGCCTCCCTAAATTTTTAGATTTCGGCCTGAACCATGGTCGAAAGAGGTCGAACCTCTACCCCTGTAAATTCAGAGCACTACCTGTACATTTTTAGAAGTAAATTACAGTGAGAGAAACTTTTTATTTTTCTCCTTCGAGTTTGGCTCTCTTCCGAGAACTTAGTAAATAGAGAAAATAGTTCCCGATAAGTTATAAAAAGAAAATCGGGGAACCGTCAGAGAAAGTATCAGAGTATTATAGAAAGAGAAAAAAGAAATGAGAGAAAAATTAGAATATTATAGAAGAAACTATCGCGAGAAATATCCATTGCTGCCTCCCAACCAGAACCCCGTCGAATCCGAACCAACCCAGGGCCATAGACGGAGGGGTTAACATGCACATATATACATATATATATACACAAACATATATACATATATACATATATGTTAACCCCTCCGTCTATGGCCTGGGTTGGTTCGAAGTCGACGGGGGTTCTAGTTAGGTGGCAGCAACGGATGTAATATTCGCAGTAGTTTTCTTTTATATTACTTTCAGAGTCCTTCTATAGTGGCTCGGAGGACTCTGGTAGACTTACTAAAATTCTCTGAAGATTCCCGGATTCTTCTTATAGCGTATCGGGTAGAGTGACTAAGTTCCTGAAGAGAACAAGGCTTCGAAGGAGAAGATAAAGACTATTTCTTACTGGATTTTACTGCAAAAAGGTACAGGTAGTGCT
>JAJOZX010004128.1:245000-292500 GCA_023014485.1 Bathynomus jamesi
AAATTTTAGTGTAGTTTTATCCACTAATTTAAAAAATAACTATTTTGGGAAAAACGAAACAAAATTATAATAATTTGCCTTCAAAGCACTAATGAAAACGTAGCGCACGCTATTTTTACACTCGTATCTTCGCGAATTCGTTTGGCGTCGCAGGAACGAAAATGAAGATCTGTTTAAGAAAATGGTGCACTATATTTCGAACTTTTCAGTTGAAAAAGCCTAGTGTTGGCTTTTTCTCCAAAAAGGAATAGTACTTTAAAGGCAAATTTTTATAATTTCTTTTCGTTTCTCAAAAAAAAAGAATGTTATTTTTGAAAGTAGCGGATAAAACTACACTAGAAAAGTTTAGTTTTATTTAAAAATTTTACTGTTCATAAAACTGGAAAGACCCATATACTGTATTATTCATCGATGCATTCATAGTTTAAGTGGATGTATGAAGTTAAACATCTTTTCAGATAGAGCATCATTCCGCCATTATGCAGTGTGTATATATATATATATATATATACTGTATATATATATATATATATATTACACGGTCATCGTGTTTTCAATTAGCAAGACAATTAAAATCCCCAAACGTTAAAAGAATAAAACAATAAAAAGCGCGAAGCTTTTCGAGAGCTCTTCTTTCGGGCGGTGGGCAAAAACTATGAAGTGAAAGTAAAAATTAAATGGAGTATTCAATAAAATCGTCATGTCTCACGCAGCTTCGCGGGTTTTAGTGTTTTCTTCTTTTAATTTTGAGCGATTTTAATTTTCTAATATATTATATATATATATATAATATATATATAATTATATATATATATATAAAATATATATATATATATCTCACAATGATAGATAAAAAAGATAAGAGTATAAAATTTAAACTGAAACACAACCATCCACTGACTTCCAAGCTGGGCGTCCTAATTTCCTGAAAATTAACACACATACGTACAAGACAAATTACAGCAAAGTTTTTCATTAAATAAACATTTATTAAACTTTTTATTTTTAATTTTAACATATTTGCAAAATTACTTTGTCTCACTTGAAAATTTAAATTGTCAAACTTTTATTTCGTGAAAGAACTTTTCCTGTCTCGTATACGGGTAATGTCGTGGCTATTGTCGTAACACCACTTTCAAGAGATTAGCGAAACTGACTGTCATTGAGTCTGGAGGGGAATTGGATGGGAGACCGTCCTCCGCGTCTAGATCATGTATCGACCCGTGGTTCGGATCCCACGGAAAGGTGTAGATCCCCTCCACTATATGATCTTGTCGTCAAATGTTAGACAACTATCATTATAGTGCCTTGTATACTCGTACTTTGTCTTATACACTAAGGTTTCAGATCCTCTCTGAAAGCTATATGAAAATCACGTGTTTTCGAGTTCACAAGCAGAGTAATAGAAACTGTGGGTACATTTTAGATTTTATTTAAATAATCAGATATTACTTTACTGAGTGCATCTAAAGACAAAATTATTATGACGGTTATAAATTTTAGCGAGTAGAATACTTCGTCGCCTTTTACGTTAGCAAATATTTTACCGATAAACTGAGGGTTATATACGTTAACTCTGTACGCTGACCTTTTCTACACCAGTATGAATATTTTACCAACGAAATGAGCGTCAGACGATAACTCCGCTTGTACGTTGACTTTTTCTATATACTGTACTAGTGCATGGCTCTAAGAAAAAAAATTTTTGTACGTTTCTAACGAATTTCAATTCGTTTCAGCACGCATTCAGCCAAACGTTTGAACACATTAGGTTATAATAGAGAAAAACATGAAAACGAATCATGCCACTCTTTCTGAGTTGGATCCTAGTCACTTGACCACCTTCAAAGGAGGTCCAAAAGTTTCGGGGACGCCGAGGGGTAAAAATAGAAGAAACTAAAAACAAATTTGAACTTTGGCAATTCAAGAAGTCGTTACAGTTCTTTATACTCTTATTCCCCTTAGTTGTAATACGTGTAATATACAGTATAAAGAGTAAAACATAAGCTCTGAATATCTTTATTTTCCAAACGTTTCGGAAGTTCCGACTATCTCCCATCTTCAGGTGGCGAATAATGTTAACATAAAGACGTGATTCTTAAATGAAAAAGTAATAAAACAGAATTTAATAAAATACACGAAACTTTAAAATAATTCCCAATAAACTTTAATGTTTCATTCCATTACTAAAGTAGTTAAGTACAATTTACTAAAATATTTACTATAAATAGTTCATGTGCACTTTTGTAATCCATTTTTTACGCCAAAGTGAATTTAAATTTTTTTTTACTAGTTTTAAAAATGATCAGTGAGGAGTGCCAGAAAGTTGCACGGATCTCGGGTTCAATGTGGCTCATTGTTCTAACGACTGTATTATTATTATTATTAGCAGCATCACTTCACTTCGCTTCGCTTATAGGCAAGGCCCGGGAGAGGAATCACGACCCCTGATGCTACTTTTAACTACTAGACCCTTTACCCCGGATCACCTTCTCTATCTTCCAGACCGGGCCTTGGTGCTGACACCTCATGCCCCTCCCCCCTTCCCGTCTCCCGGGACCTGCTTATAGGGAAACGGTATTGTCCACTGCAAGAGGTACGAACGCTGATAAGTTTTAGTTTGAGAATAATTATATTTAATTAATAAAAAAAATATGGAGAATTTGTGTTCATGTGTAATTTATGCCCTTGTCAACATGTAGAATTTTGGAAAAAAGTTCGCCTAGGAACAAAATTCCTAAAGAGCATAAAAAATTACTCATTAATCACCGAACGATAATAAAATATCCAAAGAAATACAGAATATTACCAATCTAATTTTTATGCTTTTTTCAAAATGTTTGTTGGCGAACTTTTTTCAAAATTGTACATGCTGCAATGATCGTTATTATTGCGAGTACAACTCGCCAATATAGTGCCTAAGTAGATGAGCACAGAGGACTTTATTTCCTCTTACCACCGACACATTGGACCATTCACTTACACTAAAACGCTTGAAGACAATAACTCTAGCCAGTCCAGCGAGTAACATCATCTGGATTCTGGAATATAATAATAATCATAATAATATCGAGCGACACAAACTTTCCTTCAGTGATTATAAAAACGGATAGAAATTATTCATAGTAAGGTAAATTTTATTCAGTTGTGCTTAATTTTAATAATTGAATAAAGCTATAAAGTTTGTTAAAAGTTTATTTAATTTTTTTTATTTATTTTTTTTTATTAATTTTCTTTTACGTTTCTCTTTTTCTAGTTAAGAATCACGTTTTAATGATAATATTATTCGGTTACTGAAAATGGAAAATTTGTCTGAACTCGCAAAACGTTTGGAAAATAAACACGTTCAAATCAGAGCTTTGGTTTTACTCGTCATATACTGAAACGATAAGATTTGCATATATGGAAATAATACGCAGCGCGCTTTTTGCATAAACAAAATATGCCCCACTAGGTTCTATCTTGGGACCTTTGATTCGGTCATCGCCCGCTACCATGATTCAAAGATGCGGGTTCGAATCCTGACCGGGATATTTTGCATATATATATATATATATATATATATATATATATATATATATATATATATATATATATATATGTGTGTGTGTGTGTGTATATATAAGATGAGTTAAATTAATTATAAATTTCAGGCGAGAATCTTCAAATATTTGAGTTGAGAAAAGAGAAAACTGCAAGACCGTTTTATGAAGTTTAGAATTGTGTTTTGCAATTTATTCGAACCGTTTTCCGTCGTTTCCAAAGCTAAGAATGGGAGAGTTCCATCTACAATAATTACATATTTTGATTGCATCTCTGTTTACATCTCCAACTCTCCAAACTCCACTGTCAGAACGGCTACACTGAATTGTATTATTCTATTTTGCTTTATTTTATGTAGGTATTTATTATTATTATTATTACTATTATTTATTATTATGAAAATATAAGTAAAAACAGAATCAAATAATTTAACTATTGTGTAAATAAAAGGTACCAAATTTTAGGTTGGGTTAAGACAGCTTTACATAACTACACAATTGTGAAGTTCCTTTCCTCTTTTTTTTTTTTTTTTTTTACATTCAACAAAAGTACACATTTATAAATTACTGGGAAAACTGAAGTTTTTTATCGCGAATCGCTTCAATATATATATATATATATATAATATATATATATAATCATGCGGGTTGCTTCTACAGAGCTTCAATTTAATATTACAGTGCCGAAGGATATAAAATATTTCTTGGTACCTGAAATGGGTCCTTTGAATAAGGAATTTAAGCTTAAATTTACAAAATTGTTAAGGAAATTTTTTTATCATACTGATTTCCGCATCATATTTATTAATAAAACGTCTTTAGGTAGCTTTTTCTCAGCGAAGGATCGAACCCCTGACTCGTTGCGTAGCGGTGTTGTATATTTATTTACCTGCCCTAGGTGTCTCCTTGGGAATTACATTGGCAGCACTGTTCGCTCTCTCAGGGCTAGATTTTATTCGCATATGGGAATAAGTGGCCGAACAGGTAAAATTTTAAAAACTAAAGAGGTTTCGAGGATTCGCGAACACAGCATAGAATGTAAAATTGATGTCACTTTAGACAATTTTAAAATTCTTGGTTGTAATACTTGTCCCAACTCACTAAGAATTTTGGAATCGCTTTTCATCAAAACATTGTCCCCGAGTCTAAATGTTGACTCATCCGCCGTCCCCCTCAATTTGCTATGATCCCTCCTCCTTCCCCAATTCCTTATAATCCCCCCTTCCCCAATCGCCCTCGCCATCTTTTGTTTTCCCGTATGCCTCGGCTCAATTCAGTTAGCCTCGGAAACTGCAGTGTAAGGTAGTTAGTTTCATTATTCCAGTGTACTATTGTTAATTTTTCCAGTGTATTAATTTCACATTTACTATATGTATTTAAAAATAGCTTCTTAATTTTTATATGTAAATCTGTATAACTTAGAATTTAACCCTCTTTTCTCAGTCTTTAAAATTTGTCTTCATGAATAGGTTATAGAAATTTTCTGTTTTGTTTTTCATTCAATATTGATTTTAATTTCACATTGTTATTAAACAGCCTGAAGATGAGCGTATTGCTCGAAACGTTGCATTAAAGAAGACTTTTCATGGCATTTACATTTCTCCTTGTCATTGGATTTCTCCTAAATATTATATATATATATATATATGGTAATCCAAAACGGTGCTGCCAGAAATAAATTGTTACACATTTTTCTTACGGGGAACACTTTTTGAGTCATCCTGTATAAACTACGTGCCACCAATAGGAGACGGTTCCCCATCCAACTACTGAACAGACCCAACATCGCTTAGCTTCGCTGATCTAACGAGACCCGGTGTTGTAGCGTGGCCACGACTTACCGCCGGTGAAAGTATGAATATAAATTATTCCCAGTTCCTTCACATACTAACAAAATTATAGAATTACGCGCATCCACTTAAAAAAAAAAAAGTGTGTTGGAAACGACAAATACCCGTGGCTAAAACATAACGATTAATCAAAACAAGTTTCGTAAAAACTTTAAAGAAAAAGGGAGCTAAAAAACCCACCCCCGAGGGAATTTCTGCACAATGAAAAAAGATTTGAGGAACTAATTAGAAAAATATTCACTCACTTTAATGAAGTGAGTAATAACTGAAAACGGACACGGAAAGCAATTAACGAAACAGTGAATCCAATACATAAAGAAAACTTGTTTCCTCAAAACTTCGTGTGGATGATAATTACAGTATATACGAATAATAAAACAAAAAATTGAAAAAAAGAATGAATTATTTTTTACGAATCAAAAAATTATACATCTTCGATGTTATAAATTTAATCTTGAAACTCGGAAGATAATGAAACAAACAAACGACTGGAGCACTTCGAAGCGGCAGACAATCTCTGGAGGTTGTCGAGACAAGAATGTAATTACTATATATTTTTTTAAATGTGGGTTAGAAACGTGGCGGAAAAGCTTTCCCATATCCTCCAATTCCAAATAATTTCCATCGGGAAAGTAAATCCCCAAACTTCTTCATATACCCACAACTCCGGCGTTGAACTAGCCCAAACAAACAAAATCTGCGCGATTGATTCTATACCAGGTAAATCAGTTATAAAACCGTGTTATTTCTGAGCCACCTTCACTATCTTTATATATATTCTTTTCAGAGTGGAACCTAAGGTCGCGTATGCTATGGTTTTAGAAGTGACGATCTGGAGAGACTTGGAGAGAAAGTGAGAAAAGTCATATGCAATAAGATCAACGGAGGCTTTCTGCTATTGCTATAAAATCTAAACAATAAAAAAAAATGCAGTTTTCTTTAAATTATCCTAGGTATTTGATTGTATAGGAATGTTCAATTCTAATGGTTCACATCGTAAATTTAAACAACAGAATACGGTCAAAAAACAGATTACAAAACGATGTATACGGTGTGCCTCACTGTTCAATCTTCGCACCTTTTATCACCGATAATTTTTTAAGCCTTGGTTCAGATGCAACAAAAGCGGCCTCTTCTCAAGGTACTATAATTATTCTACTTTAATTTGCGGCCGTTTTTCTCATGACTTAACTTAGCGAGTCGGTTATAAAAGTGCGCTCATATTCAGTCGCAGTACCATTATTTTTACCATAACTTAATATAAAGACGTTCTTTTACTTAATAATAATTTTTAAACCCGTTTAACATTGGTAGCGGTGAAAATTATGTGAAGGAGGGGTCCTACAGCTTTCCCGGAAATGAGAACCACGGATCGCTACATCATCTATGCAGAGGACTGTCACCCATCCAACTACTGAACAGATCCAGCGCCGCTTAACCTCGCTGATCAAACGGGAAGCAGTGTTGAAACGTGGCTACGACATAGCCATTGTTACGACTTAACTCATCAGCAAAGGTCCAGTCAAATTAATGGTTCTCCTCCCTCCCCTTTGCCTCAAAAAAAAAAAAAAAAAAAAGTCGTTCATGAGTTAACTAGGGCATAAAACTCTGAAGTGATTCCTGTCCCGTATAAACGACTTTAATGGGTAACCACTCTCTGTGAGAGAGCGAGAGTAGAGAGCTCGGTCATATTTATATTTGGTTATACACAAATTTTTAAGTCTGTTGCGAACTTCATATCGATGGTGATATTTTAAAATTTCGTAAGCGACACCTCTCCAAAATTTTCTTTTAGTATTATTATTATTTTACGCTTTAATTCGCTTTAATAAACAAAAAAATTTCGAAGGCACTTCTGTTCTTCCATCGTAACATCGCTCCCAACATTAAATATTCAATTTTTAACTTCCGAAATACTGTATGTTCCGGAATAAATTTTAGAATATGACCATCGATCGATATGCGACAAACTAATTGCATCACATAACGGTGTGCGTTAAAAATGCCAGGGGCAATTTTTTTATGCAGGAAGGAGGGGCCAAGGGCAAATGCCCGCAAAAGCGCCCCTCCCATAGAAGAAGAAGAAGAAGAGAGCCAAAATCAAGGTCCAGAGTTTTCGAGATGCCTAAACACTCTGCGTTTGAAAGGTGGGAGGTCATAGACAGGAGGAAAGATAGATTGAGGAAGATTGTTCCAGAGTTGACCGGTTGAGTAAATGAAAGATTGAAAATACCGATTAACCCTTGCGTTAGATAGTTTGACAGAAAAGGAATGAGAAAGTGTAGAAAGTCTGGTGCTGCGTGCTCTCCTTAAAGGAGAAGGCATGCAGTTAGAATGTTCAAAAGAGCAATGTCCATTATAAAAGTGATAGTAAAGAGAGAGTGAGGCAACACTGCGGCGAATAGAGAGAGATTGAAGACAATCAGTAAGAGGCGGAGAATTGAGACAAAAAGCCTGATTTCACACGGTGAAGTAGGGCTACGTGGGTTGAGTCACCCCACACATGAGAAGCATACTCCATACAGGGGCGAATAAGATCCCCGTACAGAGACAGCAACTGAGTGGGAGTGAAGAAACTGCGGAGGCGGTACAGCACACCTAACCTCTTAGCTGTTGTTTTAGAAAGAGAAAACGGTAAAAATGCCATAGGTAAGTTAAGTATACATATTCTGTATACTATGGCAATTTTACGACATTATCACCCTAACATTATTACTTATAATCCTTATAAGTGAGGTAAATGTGTGAAAAGTTATATACGTGCTTTGTTTGATAAAGAGTTCTTGAACTTAAGATTAAATACCTTGCCGTGCTTTAAAACTGCCAACGTTCACTGAAAGGAAAACCGAGCACCAAATGAAATATACTCGAAAGCCTATATTACTAAATCTGTATTACATGCAGCTTCACACACCATATTTTATTTAACATAACAGTCGGGAGAAATACGAATTCAGTTAAGTACTAAAAGTATCAAATTATTTTATTTTGTACGTGTGTCGCACGAAAACAATTGTCAGAATTGTTTCGGATGTTAAAACCAACCAAGAATATACCACTTATATTTGCTTAAATTGTTTTAAACTAAATAATATACGTTACATGATACAAACTCATATATTTCTAAGATAAGGAAACTCCTACACGTTCTCCTTCGTCTAAGGTCATACGAGGGAGGAGACCCACAGCTTTACGTGGAATCCGAAACACGTTTTGTTACATAATTTGGACGTGGAGGACAGTCCCTCATCCAACTACTAAAAATATTCCTAAAATATTCGTACCAAATTAAGGCGAAACTTTGTATACATACTAAATAAATAACTTTTTTTGGTTTTGTTTATATTTTCCCTTTACTTCTCCTGTGTCTATTTTCGAGAAAAGTTCAGAAAAACTCAATTTATATTGAAAACTTTCGAGGTTTTTTCCTCTGTAACCTGAAGATTAGTAATTTTAAAAAACCTATAACAGTTTCTGGATTAAATATTAATTAATAATTTCATTTAAGTTTAAATAAATACTGTATCATGTATTCATCATGGTCCTAATTCCAGAGCTGGGCACCGCAAACTCAAAATCACTTCCGCAATCGCAAATCCGCAAACACAAACCTTACCTTCCGCAACCGCAAATCCGCAAACTGCTTGCCATTTTTGGTGCCGCAAACGCAAATCCGCAAACGCAAACCATATTTCCAATTTTTACAGTGCTGGGCACTTCCGCAAACACTTCCGCAAACCGCAAATTCCGCAATCGCAATTTTAACTATAAAAAGTATCCAAAACATTAAAGAGGTATAAAAAGTTTTTATATCTTTTTAATGTTTAATGTTTAATGTTTTAGCCTTGTTTTTATTAAAAACAAGGCTAAATAATTTATTACAATAAATCACTATTGTAGAAAAAATAAAAATACTACATATATTGATATATTATATTGAACAAAAACACCTCCTGCAAGTAAATAGTAAATAAATTAAATAATAAATTTAATCATTTGAATTCCATAAATTTTGAGACTTAGACACGTTAGAGAAGACTGTACTGTAACTGTAGTAACTGTACACACATTACATTACACAAGTTAAATTAAGTTAACACTGTGACTGTAGCCCAGTGGCCACGTGGGAAATTTGCGGAAAGATTTGCGTTTGCGGTCTTAGTTCCGCAACGCAAATTCACTAATTTGCGATGACTTTGCCGCAAACGCAAATCCGCAAACATACTTCCGCAATTGCGGAATTTGCGGTTTGCGGAAGTGTTTGCGGAAGTGCCCAGCTCTGCCTAATTCTAGGAATTTGTGTTTGGTGAATAAAACTTATTTTTATTGACAAATTCATAGTAGCGGTTTATTAGATAAAATAGCTATCTATAACTAGCTCGCTCGCTCACTCACTCGCTCGGTCGTGAGTAAACACTGTTGTTATAGAAATTTTAAGTTTAATGTCCACTTGAAAAAGACTAAAAATACGGTACATTTTGAAAACTTCGTATAATCTTTCCCTTCCATAATTCCGTCATTAGTCCCTTTTAGTACCCATTTTTTTTACATGCAAGGGCTAACAATATACGATTTTATTCAGTCCTACGGAAGACTGCTCGCTCTTTAAAAGGTTATGAACTTCAGCATTCTTTTTTTGGAAAACCGTATGATAAAATGTCCAGAGAAGACTTTGGGATGATGAATGCATACCCACAAACTATATAAACCAGAAAGGTATCAAAAGATGCAAACCTCCGCCCGCCGGCACTCTCAAATGGTTATCTTGTACCAGATGTTGCCAATTTATACAATGCGCGCGCGCAAACACACACACACACACGAAAACAGTACATTCATCCGCTCCTCGAGCGAGGAAATGAAATTCCACTTAATAATATGAATTAATCTCTCTTTTTACTTCTGAATAAATTATATTACATTTTAAGAATGTGGCTCTAAATTATGTATTTTTTGTGTGTTTCATAATGATTTAAAACCCTATTTTGATTTTCAGTTATGAAATTAAAGGCTCAGTTATCATACAATTATTAATTAATGCAGACTAATGAAGCGAATCGAGAAGAATTGGGAAGGTATTAATGAAGAGGTTAAATGAAATTCAATTAAGAACAAAAAAACTCTCCCTGGCTTATTTAGCATCTTTCCTCTCCACCTCTAATTTCTTTTCACACACACACACACTTGGCTCTTAATTTATATTGCATAAATTTAAAGTAGCAAAATCATTTCAACTATTTTTGGGTGTGAAGTATCACCACAAACAAAAGCATACACACATACTGTATGTATATCAGTTATTTTTAATTCCGTCCTCTCGCAATATCACAAAAGATATCTCTAAATCCTCCGATTTCGAATACAAAAACAGAATTATAAATTTAAATTTTAAATTGTGAATATGCGAGCGTACAAAACGACGCAAGAGACAATATTGAAGTGCGAAAGGACTGTTCTTTTAATAATGTATGTTCCTACGTCTCTACAGAACCCAAATTCAAAATTACAGTGGGAGAAACGCAAAATTCGATAATCCGAATAAGAGTATCGGTATTTTTACACTTGGGAAATGGGGAAAAATAAATAAATGTAGAATATTATAACAGTACATGAAATGATAATGTACATAAACCATCTATTACTTTGTTCTATTTCCATCGGCCTTCTTAACCGCTACGCAGCAGCAGGACATAAATAGGAGCTATTGAAGAATAGGGACCCCAGCCTTCTTTAGTTAGCTTTATAAGGCTAACTAACGAAAATATCATGACCTAACCTAACCAATCGTCAAGGGCGTACAGTTAACCTAACGATTGGTTAGGTTAGGTCGTGATATTTTCGTTAGTTAGTCTTATAAGCCTAACTAAAGAAGGCTGGGGTCCTTATTCTTCAATAGCTCCCATAAATATTACTTTAAGGAATGACATCGTTGGACTGGAATTTTTATCTATACTTATTTTTCAAAGATTTCCCGTAGTTAATCGATAACACTGGGCAACAAAAAAAAATGTTTTTCGTGTCCCAAGAATGAAAATACCTTATTCTTATAGTATTTTCTGTGCTGAATCCAAATAAGTTTGTAAAATTTCTCTATCAGGTCTGGTTTTTGTGTGACATGCAATTTAATTTTTAAAAACCCATATAGTTACATACTTATTAAAATATGATCGAAAAGACATACCTGTAGTTTAAAAAGTAGCTTGTTTTGATTTTCTGCTGTGCTTTGCCTTAGGCATGTCTCTCTTAAGAGTCCAGCAATAGTCAGCCAGCATACTGGGGCTCCATTTGCCTTGGTAACGGTTTTCCATGGCAGAAATATCCTGATGAAAACGCTCACCATGTTCGTCGCTTACCGCACCCAGGTTTTCCGGAAAAAAGTCCAAGTGAGAGTCCAAGAAATGAACCTTTAATGACATATTGCACCCCATTGCTTGGTAAGACTTAAGAAGATCTCCTACTATTTCAGGATAGTTTTCGGCCTTGTGATTTCCCAAAAAATTTGTGCAGACACTTTTGAAACTCTGCCACGCAGCTTTCTCAACTTCATTCAACTCTCCTTCAAATCTCTCATCTCTTAACAATTCTCTGATCTGAGGGCCTACAAAAATGCCTTCTTTAATCTTGGCATCACTGATCCGGGGAAACTTATTTCTCAAGTATGTGAATCCTGTTTGCGCTTTATCCATCGCTTTAACAAAGTTTTTCATAAGTCCAAGCTTGATATGCAAAGGAGGAAGGTACACTTTCTCAGGGTCAACAAGCGAACTATTCACAACATTTTTCTTGCCTGGAACAAGTGAGGTGCGTTTTGGCCAATCCTTCTTAACGTAGTGGTTTTGCTTGTCCCTACTGTCCCACTCACATAAAAAACAACAGTACTTGGTGTAACCTAGCTGCAACCCTAGCAAAAGTGCAATGACCTTCAGATCTCCACAGATATTCCACTTATATTTCTGATACTGAAACTTTTCTAAAAGCAACTTCATGTTGTCGTATGACTCTTTCATGTTTGCAGCATGTGCAATAGGTACAGAAGGAAATTTATTTCCGTTGTGAAGAAGGACTGCTTTCAAGCTGACTTTTGAGGAGTCAATGAACAATCGCCACTCATCCACGTTATGTTCATGACCAAGAGCCCCCATGACTGAATTAACATCTTTACAAAACACAAGTCCATCTTCATGGGAGAACCATTCTTTGAATTCATCATGGCGGCTGCGGAAAAAACAAACTTTAGTGTCACGTTGCAGTAGATTCCAACCCTTTAATCTTGAACCTAAAAGTTCAGCCTTCTTCTTAGATAATTTCAAATCACGAACTAGGTCATTTAGATCTCCTTGTGACAGTAAATGTGGTTAATTGGAGGAACAGGTAGCCTGGAATGTTGGATCAGAAATGTCCATCTTTTCCTCGTGATATGCTACAGCTACGTTTGATTCCTCATCACTTAAACTTACATGTTCAGGAGGATTTGGTACTGGAAGTTGAGCACTGTGGGGAACTGGTCTCATTGCAGACGGTAGATTAGGGTATTTCATAAGGCTCTTTGTTTTTGAAGTGATCCCCTTTGTATTTACCAGGCAGAAATAGCAGTCTGTTGTGTGATCTTTGGGTTCCCTCCAAATCATTGGAATAGCAAATGGCATGTGACGTGAACCGTTTAGCCATCCTGTAAGTAGTCTTACACATGTCACACAACAAATGTGAGGGGCCCAACTCTTGTCCAGATCGCCTACTTTACATCCGAAATAAAGTTCATAGCATTTTTTTACTAATGGTGTAAAGTTACGTTTCTGGGATTTTAAAGTTAGATCACCACATACATAACAAAAGGAATTAGGATGATTCAGACAGTTCCGCGGTGTAAAATTAACAAGAAGCAACAGACACTAGCTGTTAACACTGTGACATTTACAAGCAGACTGACTTGGAGCTGCTCTACACACAGAAACTAGGCTCATGTCTGAACAGGTACAAACATGTTTCAACCTGCACAGTCTGCTGCTCCGACCAAATTTATCCTGCCAGCATTATCAGAACTTTCTCCCCAAAGGAATAAATTGTACTAATTTTACAAAAATTAATACAACATATATATATTAATATTAATATATTTTATTATAGTTATATTAATTAATATAATATATTATTATATTTATTATTTTTATAATGTTTTATATTATAATATTGTTATATACTTAATTATATATAATATGTTGTTATTTTTTTATCCGGTGATCATGCTAAATGAGGAAAAAATGAACATAGCGTCACAAGTAAACTAAGCCTGATAGAAAAAATCTGATTTCATATTTAGATTCAGCATGAAAAAGTACACTTAGAACACCCATCAAAACCCTTGTGACAAAATTGTTGTTGACCAGTGTAATTAATCAGTGTAATTTTTTTCTTGACAACCCAAATCTAAGCCTTTCCATAAATGTTCTATAAAGTTCAAAGCCGGGGATTACGAAGGCCAAGGCAAAATTTCCAGGACAGCAAGAATGTGTATTTAGGGTCGTTATCATAATGAAAGGTTCAGTGACCAATAAATAACTGGAGAACAGCAGGTGACATTGATTCCTCAAGAATTTTGATGAATTTATAGCGCCTCACGTTTCCCTGTATGTAGTAAACTGATGCTGGGTAGTCCGCTAAAAAGTCCGTTCTACACTGTCTTAACCCTAGATAAGTAGTCATCAAGTTTCACCATAGAAAACTCTGGAAGCGTAGGATCGTTTATACCCCAGATTAACAATGCAATCTGGCTGGAATTATTCTTTTGGACAACGGCAAACAAACACTTGAACATAGTTTCCCAAGCAATTAAACTTCGATTCATCTGTCCACAAAACCCAAGACAAATGTCGAAATGTTGAATTTCTTCGTTCCGTGGCCCATCCTTCCTTACCATTCCTTCGTACGTACAGTGATGTAGTCGAGACCACCATGGGCGAGACCAAGACCAGAAAAAAAGATCTCGAGACCGGTCTCGAGTCCTACATCACTGCTTACGTATGGTTGAAATGGATGGTTTATGTTGCGTAATTTGACCATACAGGTTTTTTCGTAAATACAGATCTCACACAGTGAGTGATTTTACAGAAGTGCTGTGGTGATCGAGCTCTGCCCGAATCCGACTCGTGAATTTCCGACGATATTTAAGAGAGATTTTTGCAATCACACTGCTCAGTCTTTCATCGATCTTCCTGGACCTTTCAGATCTTCTACAGTTGCCAAAATCTGGCTAATAACATCGAATCTGATCGACGGGGCACAAAATCAACAAGTTAGGTTACCATAAGTTAAGTTAGCTCTTTACAGTGTTGATACATGTCCCATCAACCAAATGCACGAGCATAGGTTCACCAAAATTTCTTAGTTTAGAAGTCGTAATACTAATCTTTTGACACGTACTTTTTGAGGTAGCTTTGCAGTTATGGTTCATATGAAAGCCCTCTCTTCCTCACTCAGGGCAAGAATTTAGGCTTTCGTGGCTATTAAGATTTCCTTGTTTTTCGACTGATCTTTCATTTTCGTTGTACAAAACTGATGATAATATTAGATTACAGGTAGAAATTCAAAGTGGTTTCCATATAATTCAAACAAATAATAAAAGAAATTAGTTACACGCCTACAGTATACTGTAGCTTGCAGGTTTCAAAATAATCTGAATGAAACGTCTATCCTACAATGCAAGTAATGCAAGTAAATTAAAAGTGCAGATAACTTAAACTTGCACAGAAAAAATATAAAAACCTGCAATTTATGATAAATGATGTAATGATCATTATAATCATTTCTGATAATAATCCATGTAACTTCACCTCATGAACTCCCATGGGAAAAGGCAGTTTTTTTTCAAAACAAGTGAAACAACTGTATTAACTAGTTTAGAATTTCTTTTTGAAAAATAAGGAACGAGAATAATATTTTACGAGGTATAAGAATTTAGTGGAAAGGAAATGAAGGCATAATATGATAAATAAAATTCCTTAAGTGTACGGTATTAAGAGTGATTTCGTAAAAAATGCGCCTTGGTGGTGAAGTGGTTAGCATCGCTGACTTCTAATCTATCGGCCTGGTTCGATTCCCGGTGAGGGCAGGTGGACCGCAGCTCTCCCAGTTCTTCATCATTTCACTGATTTATAAATAAACAGGTACAATAAAAATATAAATAAAGCGAGATACTGCAAAAGGGTCGAACACAAGTCGATCCTGGACATCTATTCAAAACCCAACAATATATATATATATATATGTGTGTGTGTGTGTGTGTGTGTTTTCTTTTACGCTATCCGACAGAAAACTTGTTTACATAGAAAATAAACAGGTAGTTTCAATAAATTACTCTTTATATGTTGTAAAGAAAATTTCAAATACACTAAGTATATAAAATATTATCGTTGGTAATCCTTTACAATACGGTTCGAAATTATTTTTAAAAAATTAACGAGTTTAACATTTATTAATGTATGTTAAATTTATTAAGTCGTGATATTTTCGTTAGTTTTAACGAAAATATCACGACTTAACCAGTCGTCAAGGGCGTACAGTTGACCTAACCGGGCATTCAATAATTTTCGCGTAGGTTTCGATTAATTTTAAGCAACTTTTACCAAAAATGTGTGTTAGTTAGCTACTGCATATATGTATATATATTAAGGTGGTCCACAGAAGGGGGATGAAATTTTTTCTCCGAAATTTTTGTGTGCTCATAGCCCAAACGTACCCACTAGATGAGAAACTAACGCACGTGAATTTTTTTTTTTAATTAATGAAATTTAGGGTATGCACACGGCTGCCATTTTTAATGCCCTGTAATGCTCCGCTCTGACGTGGTCTATATAGCAGGCGTAATTCGGAACGCATAAAAAAAAAAATTGCGCAATTCGCCCAGTTTCTAATTCCAAATTATGTTCGTAATTAACTAATTAAGTTTACAGTTGGTAACTCTTATTTCTGAACATACTACGATTTGGCATCGTATTTCAAATACTAACGGTTTTCCTCAGTTACTCTTCCGGCAAGAATCGGATAGGGTGTATTAAGTGTTCACCATCACCGGGAATCATTTATCTTGGCTTGCTTTTTAATGACTCGGGTGAATATTTATTTAATTAATAATTAATTAATAATGATATTTAATTAAAGTAAATATATATTCTATAGCGTTATAAATTGCTATGACGCTTAAAGTTGCTATATTACTGTTGCGTTATTGTTTTTGGTTTATGTTGAATAATAATTTTTGCTAAAAATTCGTGTACATTAGTGCATGTTTAATGTTAAAGTGTGACTTAAAAGTCTACATGTTTGAAGTTGCTGTATTTCTACAGTATTTCCATAGTAATTGGTTGTGATGATAGAAACTGCATTGCGTAAGAAAACAACTATCTACTTGGTTGACGGCACCATCGAAGCGATTCCTAAGTCCCGTCTACCTACTCTAAGGCAAGTTCTCCAACGTTATTTTCATCTCCTGAAAATGAGTGAGCCAACTCCTACGAAAAACGAGTGCATCAATATGGTGGTCATGGAAACCATGGATATCTGGGGAATGGCCCGCATCCCTACTCAAGAGAAGCGGAATATCAAACGAACCCTGAATGGAATCCTGTCCACTTGGGAGAAGTTGAAAAAGGGTTCCAACAGATGTAAGCCACAAATACAGAAGGAACAAGAGTTTTCAAACAATCTTGAAAAGCTCTTCAACATTAAGCATCATGATGTAGAAAGACTGATCCGGATAGAGGAAGATCGAGTCTTCTTGAAATACCAAGAGAGGGAACGCCAAGTTCCACATGTGACGAGTCAACGAAGTCCTGGCTAAGGAAGAAGTGAAACGGAAGTATCTTAAGAAGAAGGCGAGAGAGCCAAAGGAAGTAGCAGAGAAGCAGATGCGTGAAGAGCAAGAGACCGTTCAGCTGGAGTCAACCAGCACCTCTTCTGATAATGAAGGCCCTCGTTCATTTCCGAAGATGCCTCAAGTTGGAATGGATCCGGATTTTCAAGCCCCTGGCCCGTCAAATGCAGCTTCTCGTCCTGCACCTCAAACGAGGCGTAAGAACTTCATCTCTCCTTGTCTCGCTGCCGCCCTGGATATAACCAACACCAGCGATCCTGAGGCAGTTCACATCGTGGCAGCTACTGTGAAAAGCCTTGGAAGGAACATTGATGAACTGGCCATCAGTCGCTCTACATTCAGGAAAACCCCTATGCGACATCGCAGTGACCACATCACTTCTGCGAAACAAGCTGTCTCATCTTCTGGCGCCAATACTGGACTTGTTGTTCATTGGGACGGGAAATTCCTTCCATTCCTCACAAAAAATGACTACGTCGATCATATCGTCAGCCAGACTCTGTACTGAACGAACGCATTTCCTGAGCTCTCTGATATTGCATCTACTTTTGTATATTGCGGAGAATTTTGCCTTTGGATAGTTTTGAATTTTATATACTTGCGTTTAAATTTACGTTGTTATAGTTAAGTAATTGAATATTAGTGGTTTTTAGCGATTTAGAAGTTTTCATAGCGTGCCGGCTTAATTTAACTTATACCTGTGACGGTTTAAACTAATTTTTAACTGCGCGATGCCGTCGCAGAAAGCGTCGTGTGTTAGTTGTAGGGTAAACCAGTGGTATTCGGAATTTAAGGATTATAACGGCGGTCCAATGGCGATTACCGATAGATCAGTTTGTTTCTTTTGCGAGTTCATTGAGGAATTAGTTGACATAAAACGCAGTGTACGTGAGGTAACGGAAAGACTTGAAACGCTTGATGAGGGCAGGGGTAGGGCTACGGTTGACGTAGGTCGAACCAATATTAACGTTGAAGACGTTAGTAATTTGAAGGGTGAGGTGCGTAACCTAGTTTCTAGTTTAGGTAGCTTGTCGGGAAGGTTAGATAGAGTTGAGGAAGAGGTTAAGGTTAGTCCGAGAGTAGTAGATAGCGAGGGATTTAGAGAGGTTAAGGGTGGAGCTAGGCCGCGTACGTTAGGTGATAGGAATTTCCCCCCTATCGAGGTTTCGAACCCTTTCGCCCATTTGGAAAGGGACGTGAATGAGGGGGAAACTGTTTTAATCGAGGACTCTTTAGTGCGCTACATGGACAAAGAGTTCGTTAAACGGCATCCAACCAAGAGGAGGAGGGTCTGTCTCCCAGGGGCCAGGGTTGACAGAGTTAGAGACGAAGTGGATAGGATTGACGTTGCCTCCCGTCACTCAATGTTGGTGACGATGGTAGGAGGCAACGACTCGTATAGGCCCGATACGAGAGTGCCTGACCTTTTGGAGAGATATAGGGGGTTAATTAGGTCCCTGAAGGCGAGGTCAGATAGGTCTTTAGTTCTAGGTATTACCCCTAGGCACGGGTTGGGTCTTAGAATTACGTCAAAAACAATATTTTTTAATAACAAATTAGAAGAGATTTGTGCTGAGGAAAATGTACCCTTCGTAAAGCTGTGGTCCGAATTCAGTGATCCTAGCCTTTTTATAAAAGATGGGGGTGCATTTTAATGAAATAGGTAATGCTAGGCTAGGTAGGTTAATAGACGAAAACGTGCGAAAGCTGTATAGGTCGAAGCCTTCTTTAAACGTTGTGGGTCCGGGAAACGCGGGCCCGACGTGATAAATAGTTTAAAACGCGAGCCCGTGGTAAAAAATAACTTAAACGTCTTTTATTGTAACGCGCGTAGTATTAGAAATAAATTAAATGAATTTAAGGCGATAATTTATTCCGGCAACTATGATATAGTTGCTATCACTGAAACTTGGTTAAATACCGTGACTCGGGACTTGTTGGGGGAACTTGATATACCGGGTTTTAAACTCTCTACTAATGATAGGTTACATAGGTTTGGTGGAGGCGTTTTGTTGTACGTTCGTAATTCCCTTAGGGTTATCGAGGTTAAGTTAGATTTTCCGGCAGCAATTAATGCCATATGAGTTGTAGTTAGGGCGCGTAGTATTAGTTTTAATTTTGTTGTTGTTTATAGACCTCCCGTTCAACCCCTCGATACAGATTAGTGATGGATCGAATAACCACAACCGCACTACAACCGCACAAAAATTCACAACCGCAACCGTAACCGCAACCGCCGTTCCATAAGTGCGGTTGCGGTTGTAAAAGCTTAGTTAATTTTAATTTTATGTTAATTAGAAATATTTCTTTTTTTAAAAAGAAAATGATGGGTCTCCTTATGCGTGCTTAAACGTGACGTCATACGGCTGCCGTAGTAAAATTGGTTTAAACTGATTCTCCTGACTGATTCTCCTGAGCCAAGTTCTTCAAAGTCGTCACTACTGGACTCGATGAACGCATTTTTGAGTTCAAGCAGTGAAGAAGAAGAAAGTTCACCAAGGATCAACAAGAAGATGCGAGTTCTTCTAGACAACTATCACAAAGAAAAAAGAATTGCTCCCGACGATGATCCTCTTCAGTGGTGGAAAGATAACGAACTAAAATACAAAGAACTTGGCTGTATTGCAAGAACATATCTTGCTTGCCCTTCAAGTAGCATTCCAAGCGAGCAGCTCTTCAGTGGAGCGGGAACGTTGTACGATGAGAGGCGTTGCCGCTTGAAAGGTGAAAATGCAGCAAAAATATTATTCTTGAAATTCACACTGCCTGTCATTAAGTTTGACATCAGTTTTTCAAATGAATAATAATCCATAACTTTCCAATGGGTGGAGGCTGGGGAAAGTGGTAGGTGGGATGAACAGTGCGATGGGTCCTCGTCCCTCATCCTGGTAACACACTTAGTGCAAAATATGGTTTTACTTAATTTGACCTATTCTTTCATAATAGCTATATAAGTTTAGAATATACTTCATTTAAATAGTATTTATTTAGTAAATACCTTATGTTGAACACAAGTTTTGCAACACACAAATAGCGGTAGCGGTGTATTGCAAAACTTGTGTTCAACATAAGGTATTTACTAAATAAATACTATTTAGTATATATTATGTACCAAGTGTGGCTAAATCGCACTATAGTGGCTAAATCCAGTTAATAATTACGCATTTTTCCTAGTATATGATAACCGCAACCGCAACCGCGGTTGGAAAAAATTCGACAACCGCAAACACAACCGCAACCGCGGTTGTGAAAACCGACCACTCGATCCATCACTAATACAGATACTAGATTTTACTCACTTCTTGGTAATTTTATTGACAATCGGAATAGTATAATTGTCGGAGACTTTAACTGCCCTAATGTTAATTACGAGAATTTTACTGGTAATGAGGAGGGTTTGAGATTGGTTGAGTTTATGGACGATAACTTTTTACGACAGATAGTTACGAACCAACGCGCGGTGACAATATTTTAGAATTGGTGATGACGAACGGCGAGAATATAGTCGAAGGTTTAGAAGTAGGCGAGAGTTTAGGATGTAGTGATCATCAAATTCTTAGGTTTAAGTTATTGATAGAAAACACTCAGGATAATAACGTAATAAAAGTCCCTGATTTTCGTAGGGCTAATTTTGATAGTTTTGCTGATAGGATGAGAGTAGTGGACTGGGATAACTTATTTATGGGCAATGGCACAAATTTGCGTTGGGTGTCGTTTAAAGAAAGTTTTAGGAATATTGAAAGGGAGTTTATTCCTCGTAGGCCCAAGCGCGCTAGAAATCGTGGTAGGCCGAAGTGGTGGACTAGGGAAATAGGAGAGTTTATAAACGAGCGTAATAGAGCGTATAGACTTAGTAAGCGCAATGGCACGGCAGCTAACTTTAATAGATATATCGAGCTTAGACGTCAGGTTAAAAGATCAGTTAGGAATGCCAAGCGTAATTTAGAGATACTTATAGCTGCGGATAGTAAACATAATCCAAAAAGTTTTTTGAGTACGTTAATAATCGTAAGCCGGTAAAAGATAACATAGGCCCTCTAGTGGATGTTAATGGCGCTTTGGCTTCTGACGCTCAGGCAATGGCGGGTATTTTCAATAACTTTTTTGCGACAGTTTTTACCGTAGAAGACGTAAATAATGTCCCCGACGTGGACGATATCGTTCCATTTAGAAGCGAGACTATTTTGGATGAAATAACTGTTTACGAGGCTGAGATTGCGCATTATATCGATAGGCTAAAAGTTAGCAAGGCTCCAGGCCCTGACGCTTTTTATCCCAGACATTTGAAAGAAGTTTTCGTAGGCCCCTTAACGAAGATTTTTAATCAGTCACTCGAAACCGGGATTATTCCTGAAGACTTCAAATTAGCTAACGTCACGCCTATTTTTAGAAAAGGCGACCGCGCAGTAGCTAGCAATTATAGGCCCATTAGCTTAACGTCAATTGTCGGTAAACTTTTGGAATCCGTAGTTAGGGATCGTATTATCGATCACTTAGAAAGTAGAGATTTGATTAATAGTAGTCAGCATGGGTTTCGACGCCATAGGTCTTGTTTAACTAATTTGTTAGAATTTTATAACGAAATAGTGCACGAATACGATAGGCATAGAACAGCTGACGTTATTTATTTAGATTTTAAAAAGGCGTTCGATACAGTTCCGCATAGGAGACTAATTGCGAAGGTTAAAGCGCACGGTATACGCGGTCAGGTAGCTAACTGGTTAGAAGAATGGCTTCGTGCTAGGAGGCAGAGGGTCGTAGTTAATGGTAGTGAATCGTCTGTTGACGATGAATGCCAGCTTGTGACATGCCAGCTTGTGACATGCCAGCATGTGATGCCAGCAATAAAAAAAAATAAAATTTAGACTAACACGAACGTAGATGTAGCTCGTAGCGTAAACTAACCCACTTTTTGTTTAACTGTACCTACTTTTTTTTTTCTTATCTCCTTACTTTGCATGTCTGTAACTCTCTTTACTTGCATGTTTGTAGTTTGCATGGTATGACAGTGAGTTAAGACTGTGTTTGCATGGTTTGTAAGCGTTTTTATTTTACTTCTTTTCATCTTTCACCCCTCTCCTATTTTCTCCGACTATTTTTCTGACTTGTCGGCAGTGGCCGGCGGATGATGATGGTGAGACTTTTTTCCTCTTTTTCTGAATGAATGTTAACCCACGAGTGATAGGTGTTGCTCCTTACTTAACCCCTTATTCTCTTCTCTTCTCTTAACCCCCCTACTCTTTCCTTTCTCTCGGGCTAACCTTAGAGTGGATCTTAGGGTCTTTGTTAGCCTTAGCTTCTGTAGATCTGTAGATCTCACAGTACTAATCTCTGGGAAGGATGTTTCGTCATCGTCAGAGGAGAACATCCAACTCCTGGGTGTTCCGAAGCTTGTATGTGGAACAGGAATGGCGCAAGCAGACGCCGTAGTTGAGGCCTTGAAGGATTTGAAGGTCGAAGACCGAGTCGTCGCCATGAGCTTTGATACGACTCCAAGCAATACGGGTCATATTGGTGGAGCTTGCATTCTGTTTGAACAGCGACTGGGAAGAAATTTACTCCACCTTGTTTGCAGACACTATATTTTGGAGGTCGTTCTCAGAGACGTCTTCAAGACAGTTCTTGGATCGTCCAGCGGTCCGGAGGTTCTCCTATTTCAACAGTTCCAAAAGAATTGGCAGCGGGTCACTCAAGCAAACTTCAAGACTAGAATGATGGACGACCACATCAGCGCAGTTTTCAGAGAGAACCCTGAATGGATACAAGAAGCTCTCGACTACTCCATAAAAGCTCTCGTGTACGCAACCCCGCGACGACTACCGCCGGCTCCTGGAGCTTAGCGTAGTCTTCCTAGGTGGGACACCTCCCCGAAGGATTCGATTTGGACAGCCTGGCCCCATACACCATGTTCGCTGGATGTCAAAGGCAATATACTGTCTCCAAATATTCATGTTTCAACCTCAGTTTAAGGTGTTCCCCAAGGAAGAGAAGTCCATTCGAACCATGGCCCTCTTTGTTACTCTTGTCGACGAACCAGCATGGTTCAACCTCAGTTTAAGGTGTTCCCCAAGGAAGAGAAGTCCATTCGAACCATGGCCCTCTTTGTTGCTCTTGTCGACGAACCAGCATGGTTCAAGGCTCCCATAATCTTTGAAGCCCAGTGTAACGATATCTCCTTCCTTAAGAAAACTCAAGAATAGAGGAATAAAGTGGATGGAGCAGTTGGAGCGGCAGCTACAAAGGCATTCCAACGACATCTGTGATATTTGAGCGAGGAGTTGGTAGCTCTGGCTCTATTCAGTGACGCAGTTTCCAATATGGAGAAGAGAGGAATCCTGGAGTCGATGAGGGTAAGGGAAGGAGAGAAAGATCCACCGAAGAGAATTAAAGTGCCGGAAGAGGACATTCTGTTAGTGATGCTGAAGAAGCTGGCATCCAAGAATACCAACCGCTTCTTCCAGAAAACGCTACTAGGCTTCTGATTCATCTCTAAAGATCCATCCCAATGGAAGGATGATCCGCAGTTCCTCCAGGCCAAGGAAGTCCTCTATGATATGCTGGTAGTGAATGATGTGGCTGAAAGAGGGGTGAAGCTAATTCAGGATTATAACTCTTACGTTACGAAGAACGAAGAACAAAAACAGTATCTGCTGCAGGTGGTCGCCACACATCGACGCCAGTTTCCTAGTGCAAACAAGGCTAACTTGTAATTTTGAGGACGGGGAGTTGTTTTCCTGTTTCAATCAACATTGTTTGCGTTTGGTTTGCCTCAAATTAATAACTCAATCACTTAAATAATAATTTATCTATAGATATGTAGTAATACTTGAGTATCATTTTTCTAATACAAGAGTCATTCTTTCGGGAAAGAGATCAAACAAATGAGAGCTTTACTTAGTCAGCTTGTGCATACCCTAAAGAAAGTCATAATGACCTAAAACTTGGGATACAGTGTTTTCTTAAGGAAATGAACCAAATAAACACTGAGCACAAAAAACAAAACTTCGATTTTGTGGACCACCCTAATATTATATATTATATATTATATATATTATATATTATATATATATATATATATATATATATATATATATATAACTTTGATAACTTAACCAATCATGCCCGATTAGGTCAACTGTACGCCCTTTACGATTGGTTAGGTTAAGTCGTGATATTTTTGTTAAAACTAACGAAAATATCACGATTTAACAAATTTAACAGACATTTAATAAATGTTAAACTCGTAAATTTGTTAAAAATCATTTCGAACCGTATTGTAAAGGATTACCAAATAGTTTCTTATAATTAAACTTGACGTGCAGGCTAGAGCATGAGCTTAGCTTTTTGAGCTTCTTTTATATTTCATACCAAAAATAGAGATAATTATATAGCCAATAAAATAATTACTAAATGTTATAAAAACAAAGAAAACCATATAGCATGCGTGTAAAAATTCTAAAAGATTTTATATTAATTCATGTTCGGCCTAGGCTTAGGCTGGAGACCACCTTTCACAAAAAAAATCGTATAGTTAATTTGTGGAATGGATTGCCAGCCAGCATAATTCAAAGTAATTCCGTCGAATCCTTCAAAGAGACACTACAGTAGATGCTTGTCTTGCCTAAAACCCCATAGTCAGGTAGCTTAACAAAATGAAGGGGACATTCCTGACCAAGAGCACCAACTTTTTTCTGGCACTTTATTAGATCATATTATTCAGCTTTTTTATTGGAAGCAAGAAATCTGACATGGATAGAGCTTCCATTTGGCCCGTTGCAATACTGACCTTATTTTGGCATGAAATTACACCTAAAAGGCATCGGATTTTCCAATCTTCCTATATAGTAGAATTAGGATACAAGATTGTCAATCCTGTGTATGTAGAATATAAAAACACTAATTCAGCATATTTAGAATACAAAACACACTAATTTCATATATCACCATATTAAACAGCTAAACAAAAGATAAAAACATCAGTGTATGTAGAAGCGCCAGAAGAGGTGATGCCTGTTTGGGACTGTGAAGTGGTCCACACCCAGAGGCCTCGAAGTAGTCCCCGAATGTTTTCCACATTGCCATCTCAATGTGCAGACCACCGAACATGATTACGTACTTGCCCTCGCCATGTGTTTGAGACCAGTTCCACTGAACAAACTTGGCCAGTGCATACAGTGGTGCATCCAAAGTAATCATTGGAATTTGTGCAGGATTCAGGAACCGAATGGCTTCGCGCTGTATATTCATCCCATGCTTGATCATGGCAGGTGAAGCAACCTTCTCATAGAAGAGTGGCAAGAGTTGTGTGAGAGCAGGTTGTGAGTCGTCGGATATATATATATATATATATATATATATATATATACAGGGCCTATACATATATACTTTTGTTGAGTTTGAACGACGGTTCAGGATCGACCTGCGGTCGACCCCTCTGTCGCATCTGATCTCCTGCCCTCGTCGCCAGCCACGCATGGCTGGTCAGGGACTTTACACAGGAATCTGCCCAGCTGGTTCTTAAAGTTGTTGAGGTCGGTGTGCTGGAGATTCCTCACGTCTTTTGGAAGGACATTGAAAAGCTTTGGGCCCCGTATTCTGAGGGTATTTTCCATCCTCGTTTTCATGGCCCCTTGCCCCACCGCAGCTGGGACTGTACAAAATCTGCCTCTTCTCTCATTCCAGTTTGTTTCTACTTCATTTCTGAGGTTAGGGACAGAGCCCTCAAGTATTTTCCATATGTATATTATTGTGTACCACTGGCGCCTTCCTTCAAGAGAGTAGAGTTCCAGGGACTGTAATCGAGACCAATATACTTCAACTTCCGTTTCCTCTATCTTAGACGTAAAAATCCTTTGTATAGCTTCAATGTTCGTAATGTCTCTTTTTCTGTGTGGGCTTGTGAATGCTGAGCAATACTCAATTATTGGTAGGACTAGACTCTTCCATAATTTGAGCATGATGTCTGCTTTTCTGCTGTGGAAGCTCCTCCAGATGATTCCCATTATTTTTCTAGCGTTGTGATTTTGATTTTATAGTGCTCTCTGAATTCTGCATCCGACGACATTATTACTCCAAGATTCCTGACTTGTGGATTTGGTGTTATCTATTTGGCTTGCAGAGTTTTGTACCCTTTTTACTGTAGCTCTTTGTTATTACCATATCATAGAAGTTGGAATTTTTCTTCGTTGAACTTCATATTGTTGTCTTCTGCCCACTGGAATAATGTTTCAACGTCGTTTTGTAATTTTCTTTTGTCATCTTCGTTCAATATTTCTTTACAATTCTTTGTGTCATCTGCAAAGCATGATACAATACTGTCCTTAATATCTGCATCAATATCTGCAATTATTATTATGAACAGCAAGGGAGCTAATACTGTCCCTTGTGGGACAGAGCTCACGACTTCCGAGATTTCCGATTTAACTACGTTTACCACCACTCTTTGCGTCAAGAAGTTAAATATCCACCTTCCTAGCTTTCCAGTAATTCCTGTATTCTTAAGTTTGTGTGCTATGATTCCATGGTCACATTTATCGAAGGCTTCAGCAAAGTCCATATATATTACATCTATGTTTTGTCCTCGACACAATGTTTCTAATATTTTCTCCTGGTGGTCTAGTAGCTGTGACAGGCATGATCTTCCCGCCCTGAAGCCATGTTGATTTGGGTTGTATAGTCTTTTTCTTGTAGGTAGTAGGTAGATTTGCCTCTAGTTATGTGTTCAAAACACTTTATAAGGTGTGAAGTGAGAGCCACTGGCCGATAATGTTTAGGCATTGCACCGCTACCACTTTTAAATAGGGGGCAATGTTCGCGTTCTTTAAGGGGAGTGAAATTTGTCCAGTGTCGAGTGACTTCCTCCATAGTAAGTATAGCGGTTTTGCAATACTCTCTTTGCATTTCTTCAGAAATGTGGCACTCCATGTGTCTGGCTCTGGCGCTGAATTGTCTCGCATCTGTGATAAGGCCGTAATTACATCTCCTTCCGTGAACTCGAAGTCCATTAATAGGTTTGTGCCGGAATTTGTTCTTGGTTCATCTGTATGTCGAAAAATTCGTCTGGGTTTTCCACTTCCATCTTGGACTTAGGGGTGCTAAACACAGATTTAAATTGTTCCAAAAGCAGTTCACTTATTTCTTTCGGGTCATTTGTGTATTCGGCCTCCCCGTCTATCAACGGTCCAATATTCTCTTTACACTACATTTTTCCTTTTCGAAAACGTGTAGAAGTATTTTGGGTTATTTTTTATGTTTTATGCTACCTTGTTTTCCTCCTCGTTTGTCTTATGTATAAATGTTTGCTTTAGGTCCATTTCTATTTCGTCAAGTTTCCTCTCTAGTTTGAGTCTCTTTGCATCAGTTCTGCATCTGTGGAGATGTTTTACGGTTTGTCTTCGTTGCCTGAATAGAGTCCTGATTTTCCTCTCGAGTTTGCTACGTTTTCTTTGATGTCTCTCTGAAATATGTTTCAGTATAATAGGTTTGGTTACAGTCTCTATTATGCATCGTATTTCTTGTGGAGTCTTCTCGTGAAGTAGCAATTCCCCATTTACTGCCTTTAAATCTTCATGTACGTTTTCCTAATTTACTTTCTTTGAATTTATGTTCAAGCCTTCAAATATTCCATCTGCTTCTCTAGGATGCGTTTTTGGACTTCTGGGTGCTAACTTCAATTGTATATCGATGAGGTTATGGTCGGAGAACTTTGTGTGCCTTACTTTTTTATTTATTATTATCTCGTTGTTATTTGTCCGGATTAAATCCAAAATGTTCTCCTTTCTCGTGGCTTCACCGATTTCCTGGGTAAAGGCGTAATGTTCCATAATATCTAATAACATTGTTGCTTGGGTTATATCATCTTTAGTAATGTTGCCATGAAACTTCTCAACATACATAACTTCATGTTTTTTCCATGATATGAATGGGAAATTAAAATCTCCGAAAATTAGAATATTTATTGCTGGAGTTTCAAGTAATTTTAATATGTTTTCTATTTCATTTGTAGCAAATTGGAATTCACTTTTTGTGGTGTTTGGTGGTCTGTAGATGTTCATAATAGTTAGGTCCAGTTCTTTTACTTCTAATATAATAATTTCAACTGTGCTATTTGATTTCTTTACTCTCACTTCACATGTGTGTGTGTTTTTCACGTAGATACAACACCATCCCACTCGTCTAGCCACTCTATCTGCTCTGTGTATGTTGTAGTCCAGCAATGCTATTTCAGTATTCTCGATGCAGTTTTTACAGCCTTTTTCGCACTTATGTAAGTGTGTTTCCGTTAGGCCTATGATATCTATGCTGGTTTCCGTAGCTAAATTTTGCAAGTATTGTAATTTGCAGTCTGCATGGTCTGTATAGAGGCCTTGTATATTTGTGTATAATACATTTACCGGGTTTCTTCTAATCTTCGTGTTCGATTTTCTTAAATGCTGGTCGTTTCCTGGTCGATGTCGGTTCCTGTTTGGTGTTATTGGTTGGGCCGCTGCATTTGGGAGTATTGGGGTTGCGGCCCGTGATACCACTGTTGTTGTTGTATTATTGGTGGGTGGTGTTGAATAGGGGGGTGATGTGCGTAATGTTGTGGTGCATATGTTTGCGGCGTTCTGTCTCTCCTTGTTAGAAGGGCAAGCTGAGCTTTTATTATTCTCATTTCTTCTAAAAAATATGTTTCATTACTCTTGCTATTTCTTCTATGTCGAATATGATCTGTTCTTTCCCTTTCTCTTCTTTGCGTACCCTTTATGTGAAAAAGTGGGCACTCTATGTTCAGGCATTTTTTCTCAGTAATTGACTGTCTGCACATACGTGTGTGCATCATCATATAGATGATATAGAAGCATTTTGTTGAGTGATTGTATATGCAGTTTGAGCCATATTTGCACGCACCTATTTTATAATATTCGCATATACACACAACCACATATAGGGCCTATACACACACAGGGCCTATACACACACAGGGCCTATACATATGTTGGTTTACGTCGTCGTCGTCGGCCTAGGCAAGCTACGGCTTGGGACCGTAGCGCATCTATCCGGTATAGGTTAACCTGGATGATGTAGCCATAAGCACTGCCGCTAGTTAAGTGCCAACCAGTGATTATCTCACTAGCCGTATTGAGTCCGTTAGGCGAAACTGCGACAGTACCAAAGGTGGAAAATATAACCCTTGGATTTCTATTGTTTATTTGTAAAATGGACATGGTATTAGATTAAAATAAATATTTGAATATAAATAATTAACTGACAATTGTGATATATAATTAATTATGTTTACATACAATAAAATAATACAATATACATAAAATTAGTATTAATGTGGTTCACAATTGAATTATGATGGGTAACTAATTTAAAATGAATTTATAACTATTCCGAAATTCAAGACGGTAAAATTAACATTTATCTTTAAACTAAAATAAGAGTATTCACTACACACTCCCCCACCAGAGAGGAAGTTCAAAGAGTTCCGAACGACACAGATTTTCCCTGGACCTTTTTGGTAGCTACATGTACCTCGCTTAAGGTTGATTCCAAAAACGCAGGCTTAAGACGATCGATAGAAACCTTGTCGACCTTGGAACCGCGCTGGATGAGAAATGATTTGCGCGTACGTCGGAGAACTTCATAGGGCCCGTCATATGGACATTGGAGAGGCCGTTTTGGGAGAGGTACACGAACGAAAACGTGGGTGCAAGATTGGAGGGCTGGGGAAACAAAGATGTTCTGTTGGCTAGTCAATCGAGGGGGAACAGGCTGAAGGGACTGCATGTGAGAGGAAAGTGTTTGAGCGAATTCCGTAGGATCACATGACTTATCCCCTGCAGTGAAGTAGCCACCTGGTAGCCGCAGTGTTGTTCCATAGACTAGTTCAGCCGCTGTAGTCTTCAGATCACTCTTAAATGCAGAGCGAATACCAAGCAACACGAGTGGAAGCTTATCCATCCAATGGGAGTCTTCGTGACACATAAGGGATGACTTCAGCTGGCGATGGAAGCGTTCGACGAGGCCGTTAGCTTGCGGATGATACGCACAGGTATGCGCATGTACTGTACCCAACAAGCTGGTAAACTTCTTCCAAAGCGAAGACTCAAATTGGCGACCTTGGTCAGTGATGACTTTTGTCGGCAATCCAAATCTTGATACCCATCCATGAAGAAAGGCTCTTGCAACAGTGTCCGCTTGGATATCAGGAAGTGGGATGGCTTCAGGCCATCTGGAAAAGCGGTCGAGACAGGTGAGCAGATAACGTTGGCCTTGAATCACTGGAAGAGGGCCAACAATGTCTACATGAATTACCTCAAATCGCTGGGATGGGGGCGGAAATGCGTCAAAGGGGGACCTGGTGTGCCTTTGGACTTTGGCACGCTGGCAGGCAAGGCACGTTTTGGTCCAATGTTTGACATCCTTCCGCATCGAGGGCCAAACAAAGCGAGAGGTAACCAGGTGTTGCGAAGCAAGGATACCAGGATGGGAGGGCTTATGAAGATCCGTGAAGACTGCTTGTCTGTGACATGGAGGGACATAAGGGCGAATAGCAGCTGTTGATACGTCGCAATAGAGGGGCACAGACAATCCTGGCATACTCATTTTCTTGAGGGAAAGTGAGTGAGTGGAGTCTTCTCTGAGCAGGTCTTGTAGTTCCGTATCCTTATCTTGATCCTGTGCAATAGCATTCCACAGTGTAGAGCTGAGGGTAACAGAAGTAATCTCTATTCTTGAAAGTGCATCCGCTGGAGTGTTCAAGACACCTTTGATGTGGCGGATATCTGTGGTAAATTGCGAGATATAATCGAGTTGCCTGATGACTCTGGGAGAGTGGTTACAGCTGTTTTTATTGAAGACAGTGACCAAAGGTTTGTGGTCGGTAAAAACACAAAACTCTCGGCCTTCAAGGAAATGTTGAAAATGCTTCACGTTTAAGTAAATAGCAAGAAGTTCACGTCCGAAAGCACTATAACGCGTTTGGGCTGGCTGCAGCTTTTTCGAGTAAAACGCGATGGGTGCTTGTTGACCGTTAATGGTTTGTTCCAACACCCCACCGATCGCAACATCTGATGCATCGACCGTCAGAGTTAGAGGGGCATTACTGATAGGAAATGACAGAGACAATGCACTATTGATAGCATTTTTGGCATTGTCGAACGCCTGTAAACTATCGCTACACCATACCAATTTCGTTACCTTGCGTTTGTGTGTGATCATAGCGTGTAGAGGAGCAAGAACACTGGCACAGTTTTTAATGAACTTGTGGTAATAATTTACCAAACCTAGAAACCGACGTAACTCACGCTGATTATTTGGCATAGGGTAATTTTTTATCACTTCACACTTGTCCTGAAGGGGGGTAATTCCGTGCTGCGAAATCATGTGACCAAGAAATTCCAAGGTTGGCTGTGCAAACACACACTTAGATGCATTAATAGTAACACCGTATTGTTCTAAGCGTTGAAAGAGGAGTGAAAGATGTTCCTTATGTTCCTCTTCCGTTGAGCTGGCCACAAGCAAATCATCGATGTAGGCATAAACAAAGTCTAAGCCTCTGGTGACCTCATCTATAAACCTCTGAAAGGTTTGCGCAGCATTCCGTAGCCCGAACGGCATCTTCACAAATTCGAATAACCCAAATGGTGTACAAACTGCAGTCTTGGGAATATCCGAAGGCTCTACGGGAATGTGGTGGAAAGCCTTAACGAGATCTATTTTACTGAAGATAGATTTGCCGTGGAGAAGAGAAGTAAAGTCTTGGACATTTGGTACCGGATATCGGTCCGGGATGGTTGTCGAATTTAAAAACCGGTAATCCCCACATGGTCTCCAGTCTCCTGACTTCTTCTGGACCAGGTGTAGGGGAGAGGACCAACTGCTTTTGGAAGGTCTTATTATCCCAAGATCTATCATAAGCTGGAATTCCGATTTGGCAGCTTTCAGTTTGTCCGGGGCAAGACGTCTGGGTTTTGCAAACACAGGGGGACCTTTTGTTGTAATGTGATGGGTAATGGTGTGCTTAATGGTATCACCCATCTGCATAGGTTGAAGAATTCCTGGATATCGTTGGAAAAGGCACTGGTACATGGAATTAGGGGGAACGAGGGAAAGTGCAGAGTTCGAGGCGTCCGGAAGGGCAACCTGTTTGGCAAGAACAGAAAGCAGTGTGGCCTGGTCGCATAAGCGTCGCTTGTCAAGATCCACCAGGAGTTTGAAATGCTGGAGGAAGTCAGCGCCGATTATGGGATGCCGCACTTGAGCACAGATGAAAATCCACTTGAAGGATCGGTGAAGGCCCAAGTTTAGTTCACGCGACTGAGTACCGTACGTGGGTATGCGTGAACCGTTAGCAGCGTATAGAGGCGGAGATTCCGAGTGCGTATGACCAGATTTTTGAGGGAATACACTGACTGACGCTCCGGTATCGACCAAGAAATTGACACCAGAGTTCCTGTCCTTTATGAATAACAGGTTGGTAGTGCGAGTACTAGACGCCATTAGGACTCGCTGCTGGGGTTTTCCGACGAAAAATTGCAAGGGGAGATGCACTTCCTAGCCTTCTTTCCAAATTTCGAGTGGTAGAAGCAGATCTTCCCGGAACTCGAACGATGCCTCTTCGTAAATCTTGACCGAGAATGGCTTCTTTGCCGTTGATTTTGTAGCAGAGAACAAACGTGGTTGAGTTGTTGACTTAACTCTTCCACTTTCAACCTCCAGTTCCGATTGTGTTTCACGTTGTTGACCGGAGCTGTGTCAATCTCCACTACTTTGTCGGCAGTTTCTGCTAGTTTATCAACTGGAGTAGCAGGATCCATAGTGGCCAAGACACGCTGAACTGATGGAGGAAGTTTCTGCAAGAACAACTGTCGAAAGATGTCCTTATCGAAGGTTTGTGCGCGTTCGCCTAGAGCGCACTGCATAGCCCTCAGCATTTGAGTGGGCTTACGGTCTCCAAGTTGTTCTTTTGAGATTAACTGATGTAGTTTCTCACGCTCGGAGACAGTGGTGCGGCACAGGATGGCAGACTTCATATCGTTGTATGGGTCCTCACTCGTGGAAGTAGACACGATGACGTCACGGACTTCAGAGATGATGCTCGCTGGTAGAGAGGACAAAACATGATCGTATTTCGTCCTGCTAGCGGTGATCCTTCCCAAGTTGAATTGTGATTCCACTTGGTGGAACCAAATAAATGGATCACCCGGCCAGAAGACGGGGAGCTTTACGCTCAAGTGGGAGATGGCACCAGCGTCGTCAGGCATCTTCTCCTATGCTTGCTGACGTACAAGCAAGACGACAAGTTACCAACGAAGGAGTGGAGGTTGAGACGAGCGCAGGCACAGAGCGCACGGGCAGGGGTGAGGGGCAGAGGGCACGAGCGACATTACAGTCTGATCCTAGTCGCTCGGGTGAAGGGGGTGATGGGCACGAACGACGTTACAGTCTGGTCCTAGTCGCTCGGGTGAAGGAGGTGATGGGCACGAACGACGTTACAGTCTAATCCTAGTCGTTCGGGTAAAAGGGGGGAATCCAACTCCGGAGTCACCAATTGTTGGTTTACGTCGTCGTCGTTGGGCCTAGGCAAGCTACGGCTTGGGACCGTAGCGCATCTATCCGGTATAGGTTAACCTGGATGATGTAGCCATAAGCACTGCCGCTAGTTAAGTGCCAACCAGTGATTATCTCACTAGCCGTATTGAGTCCGTTAGGCGAAACTGCGACAGTACCAAAGGTGGAAAATATAACCCTTGGATTTCTATTGTTTATTTGTAAAATGGACATGGTATTAGATTAAAATAAATATTTGAATATAAATAATTAACTGACAATTGTGATATATAATTAATTATGTTTACATACAATAAAATAATACAATATACATAAAATTAGTATTAATGTGGTTCACAATTGAATTATGATGGGTAACTAATTTAAAATGAATTTATAACTATTCCGAAATTCAAGACGGTAAAATTAACATTTATCTTTAAACTAAAATAAGAGTATTCACTACACATATATAGGCTTAACTATATATATATACCTTACCTTATGAACCTTATGTTGTTTCGTGCGTTGGTCTCTCTTCACACGGTGGTCAAGCTGGTGGCTCCACCTCTACGTCTGGCTTGGTGGAGGAGCGAGTTGCTTTCTTGTGCTGTCCACCGTACATAGCCAGGCACGCCCGGCTCATCTGGTACCGTCTTGAGCCAGGCATCTAGTCTTCTCTTGAAAACTTCAACTTTGACCCCCGTTTCGTTTCTAAGGCCCTTTGGAAGCTGATTGAAAAGTCTTGGCCCCCTGACAACCAAGCTATTTTCTTTGAGTATTGAGGAGGTCCCTTGTCGGGCTTTTAATTTGGGAACACTACACATTCTGCCTTTCCTATTTTCCAGTGTTGTTTAAATGGTAATTGGGTTTAGTTTTAGGTTTGGTACCAGTTTTTCGATCATTTTCCATATGTAGATTATGGTGTACCTCTCTCTTCTTTCCAGGGAGTACAGATTTAGTTTACGTAGTCTTTCCCAGTAGTTGAGTTCTTTGCAGCCATCAATCTTGGCTGTGAAATGCCTTTGCGTTTCTTCTAGTTTATTAGTTTCTTCCTTTTTATATGGGGATGTCAAAACTGAGCAGCATTCAAGTTTTGGTATAATCAGTGTTTTTAGCAGGGGAATCATTACTGTCCTGTCCCTTCTCTTGAACGTTCTTAGTACCTGTCCGGCGACTCTTTTCACTTTATTTATCGCTATCTGATTTTGTGTTTCGAATTTCGCATCATCTGTCATTATTATTCCGAGATCGATCGCTTTCGTGCTTCTCTGAATTTCCTGTCTATCTGGAGCATAATATGCAGTCTGTTTAAGTTCTTCTTTTCCACCATATCTCAGGAGCTGAAATTTCTCGGTGTTAAATGACATGTTGTCTTCTGACCATTTGTATATTTTGTTCGTGTCCTTCTGCAAGGCCTCCAAGTCATGTACATCGCTGATTTTTCTGCTCATCTTTGTATCGTCTGTAAAGGATGTTACTATACTGTTGCTGTTTACTCCGCTGTCTATGTCTGTTAGTATGATAATGAATAGGAGTGGGGCCAGTACTGTCCCTTGTGGTACTGAGCTCCGTACTTCCGATTCTGATGATGATATACCTTGAATTTTGACGACCTGCAGACGTTCTATGAGGAAGTTGTAGATCCATTTTCCCACTTTGCCTGTTATTCCCATATATTTAATTTTATGTGCTATTATACCATGGTCACATTTGTCGAAAGCTTTAGCAAAATCTGTGTATATAACATCGTAGTTGTCATTGCCTTCAATGCATCTAGGATATTGTTGTAGTGTTCTATTAGTTGTGATAGGCATGATCTACCTGATCGGAATCCATGCTGATTTTCGTTGAATCTTTCCCGTGTCTCCAGGAAGTCATAAATTTTCTCTCTAACTATTCTTTCAGATACTTTGGTGAGGTGGGACGTCAATGACACTGGTCTATAGTTCTTTGCTTGAGATCTGTCCCCTCCTTTATATATAGGGACAATGTTTGCTCTTTTCAAGATGCTCGGTATTTCCCCAGTGTCTAGGGATCTTCTCCATACCCAGTATAAAGGTGTAGCTATTTCATTTTTACAGTTTTTAATTAAAAATGCGTTCCAATTGTCCGGACCTGCAGCTGAATGTGGTTTCATTTGTCCTATAGCTCTCGTTACATCTTCTGGTGTAAAATCAAAATCTGTTTTATACTCTCCTTGCAATTCTTCTTCAAAGGATGCATTTATGTCAGGTATCGCTTTGTCACTTTTTGGGGTACTGAAAACTGATTCATATTGAGCTCTCAATGTATCAGATATTTCTTTTGGATCGTCGGTTAGTTCATTAATTCTCTTCCTTAAGGGCCCCATAGCGGCGCGCGTTTTTTTTTTTCCTTTTTGCATAGCTATAAAAATAAAAGTATTTTGGATTTTCCTTTATTGCTTCTACCGCCTTTTCATCTTCCCTCTCTGTATGGTCCTTAATCAGGGCTTGTATTTCCCTATTGATACCCTCCAGTTTTTCTTTTATTGCTTTCCTGTCATTATCTCCGCAGTTACCTAACTTCGCCTCCACTCTCTTTCTTTTGCGGAAAAGTCCTCTTTTGCCTCTCTAGCCAGCTCCTCTTTCCTTTTGGCTGTGATTTCGGAGTATATTTTTCTAAAATTCTCAGCGTTTTTTCCTCCAAGGTTGTTAGCATTTCTTCAGTTGTTTTATTCTCGAAAATTGTTCTCCATTCTATTTGGGCCATGTGCGATCTGATTGCTTCCCAATTTATAGTCTTCGAGTTTAAGTTAAAGGCCCCGAATTTACTTCTTTCCACAATATGTGTATTGTCTTCTAATGCTGCGTCATATTTGTTGATATCTCGATTAAGTTGTGGTCTGAGATAATGGTTGGGGTTATTTTTATATCAGCAATCAAGTTCGTGTTATTCGTGAATACCAGATCCAGGCAGTTATTTTTTCTGGTATTTTCTGTTATCTCCTGTGTCAGCATAAACTCGTTTGTGAGAGCCATCAACATTTTTGCTTGTTCCTGATCTTCTCTTGTGCCCCCCTTGTCCTGGTGATATATATATTCCTATTCACCTTTTTGTATTTTATAAATGGGAAGTTAAAGTCTCCGCAGATCATTATATTGGGGGATGGAGGGTTTATGGCCTTTATTAGCTTTCTAATGTCATCAATGGCCTCCGAGAATTTTTCGGTTGGGGTGCTTGGAGGTCTATAGATGACTATTACTATCAAGTTTAGTTTTTCTATTTTCACTGCTAGGAGTTCCACATAGCTGTTTGATTTACTTATTATCGTCTCTGTCATATGACCTTCCTGTACATATATAGCACAGCCACCTTTCCGTCTCGTCGTTCTATCCGCTCTTAGTAAGTTGAAGCCCTCTATATTTATCTCTTTCTTATCAATACAATGTTCGCAGTTTTCACAATTTCCTTGGCAATCTTTAAGATGAGTTTCTGTGAGGCATGCGATGTCCGCCCTTGTTTCGTCCATAAATCCTTTCAGGTACTTATTGAGTGATTGGTTTGGTCTTATTCCTTGAATATTAGCCAGGACAATTTTTATGTTCTCTGTTTTTCGTTGCCCCTTGTGCATTTCAAGTTCGTTTTCCTTCGATATCGCTTGATTCGTTGCTCTATGATCCTCCGAAAGAGATCCGTTTCCTCCTACTTGGGTAGCTTCTTGCCCGGTAGCGATTTGGCTCGGGGTTTCCAGCTGTGTCAACTGCATGTGGATGACATTTAGCATTCGTAAGGTGTCTGAGATGTTGAAAAAATTTTCTTGTTCGCTTATTGTTTCCTATTGTTGTTTTATTCCTATTGTCATTTAAACTTTTTCCTTTGTTCGTTGAGTCCGTCGGGAGATGTTGATAGTAGCATTTTTCCCGAATTTGCAGGTTCCATATTTTGCGTAAGTTCTGCAAATGTCCGGGTGGTAGAATTTACATCCGTCTCCAAATTTACAATGACCATTATTATAGAAGAAATTGCATATTGGGGGATGTTCATATATACATTGTCCTCTTTTAAATCTGCAATTATCTTTTATATAATACCTGCATATAATTCCTTCCCCATATTTACTCTTGGCTTTTGTTTTTTGCTCCTTATTGGGGGACAGTTTTACTTCGTTTACTTGACTGCCCTCTTGTCTTGTCCTATTTGTGCTAGTTGTGTTTGTGTCCTTCGTTGCCCTTATGCTGTGTGTTGTCTTTACACTCTTTGTCGCCTGTGTGTTTTCGGCCTCGTTTTGTGACGGTATTTGAATTTTTCTATTTCGCCTTTCTCCGTTTCTTCCGTTTTCCACTGTTCTTTGTTTCCACTTTCCTCTTTCATTCTCTTCTCGTAGTCTCTTTCTGCTTTAAATACCGTAAAAGAGTTTAATTCGGTCAAGCAGTTTCGCAGAAAATTTTATCCATTAAACTGCTTTGCGTTCGTTATAAGGGAGATTTTTTCATCTCCCCATTCTAGGCATTTAAAATCAAAAAGTAGCTGACAAAAATCGCACCTCATCGCCTCTGTCTCATCTGTTGCAGCTTACAGATACCACAGAGTTGCAGTATGCATTAATTTCCATGTTGGTGAAGTGACTCAAAAAGGGGTATTATGGGAGGTATTGGGTGGGGGATGACTCAAGCTGTGTGAGGGAAAGAATTTTCCGTTACTCCAGGGTGGGGATGTGGCACGCTGTATACTTCTCACTGATTGGTCCTCTCGACTGTGGCTGCGGGGATAATGGGGGATATTTGCGGCACTTCAAAAACAAAACTTTCCTCACAAAGTGATTTGTAATTTCCTATAACGAAAAGTATGGAAATTATTTCACGAAAGTAACACGTGAAAAATATTTATGATGAATAAAATCACGAAGGAAAGGAAACAGAGTGGTGCTTTCGTCTAATGACATCCGAGGATGTCATTAGACGAAAGCACTTGAGCACCACTCTGTGTTTCCTTTCCTTCGCGGTTTTATTCATATATATATATATATATATATATATATATATATATATATATATATATATATAAAATATATATATATATATTATATATATAGGCTTAACTAATCTTTCAGAATTTTTTCAAAGCGTGGTGGAAGTTTACGATAGTCATCGGCTGGTTGATGTAGTGTATTTAGATTTTCAAAAAGCGTTTGACACCGTACCGCACAAAAGACTCATTGAAAATCTAAGGCTCATGGAATCAGGGGTTTAGTAATAAATTGGATAGAAGAGTGGTTGCGAGGTAGGAAACAGAGGGTGGTCGTTGATGAAGCGGAGTCGTCTTGGGCTAATGTAGTGAGCGGCGTTCCTCAGGGTTCTGTATTGGGCCCCTTGCTTTTTATTATATATATATTAACGATTTAGATGTCGGCCTAGTGAGTACAGTTTCAAAGTTTGCGGATGACACGAAGTTGGGTGGTAGGGCGATTAATGACTAAGATAGAGGTAAAATCCAGAAAGATCTGAATAAAATCGTTGATTGGTCAGTCACATCGCAACTGAGATTTGACGTCGATAAGTGCAAAATTTTACATATAGGTTCGCGTCACGGTAATTTTGCGTATAGTATGTCAGGGAAGGAGTTAGCAAACGTAGAGCAGGAAAAAGATTTGGGAGTTATAGTCACTAGTGATTTAAAAGTAGCGAAACAAAGTACAGCAGCGGTCAATAAAGCGAACAAAGTGTTAGGTTTTATAGCTCGGAATTTTGAGTACAAATCGCGCGATATTATTGTTCCTCTTTATAAATCATTAGTTAGACCCCATTTGGAGTACACGATCCAATTTTGGAATCCGCATATGCGAAGAGATGTAGACAAAATTGAAAGAGTTCAAAGACGAGCAACTAAGATGATCCCGTCGCTTAGGTCGAAGTCGTACGAGGATAGGCTTAAGGAGTTAAAATTGACTACACTCGAGACTAGGAGGCCAAGGGTTGATCTAATCCAGGATTTAAAAATTATGAATAGGCTCGATAACGTAGATAGAGATAGCTTTTTCGAAATATCTCAATATAATAGGACTAGAAATAACGGGTATATAAGTTGACAAGTAGAAGGTTCGAGACAGCAGTTGCCAAAAACTTTGTTACGCATAAATAGTAAATAGCTGGAATAGTTTGCCGGTAGAAGTAATTAGTAGCACGTCTATAAACATCTCTAAAAATCGATTAGACGCATATGTTGATAGATTGGGTATAGTTTAAGGTAGTAAAATTAAGGCTTTGTGGTTTGGAACCCACATAAAATTGTGGGTCCTCTTCGCCACCACGGAGGACATGCACAATACACAATTACGAACACAGTTAGGTAGACCAGCCATGAGTGGATCCTAGGGTCTTTGTTGGTCTGAAACATTACAGAGGCCCTACATATATATGTACATATATATATCTATAGGCCCCATATATATATATATCTCTATAGGCCCCATATATATATATATATATGTATCTATAGGCCCCATATATATATATATATATATATATATTAGTGATGGGACGATACCAAAATTTTTAACGATTCCGATTCCGATACCACTAAAAAGTCTCGATTCCGATACGATTCTCGATTCCGATTCCGATTCTCAATATTTAAATATAATTCTATACTTGTTTTTCTGGAAATTGTCATATTTTACTCTGGTAAGATTAACTATTTACATTATGAGTATGGTAGGATTAACTATTTACATTATGAGTATGGTAATATAAATTATAAATTATAATAGATTGGTTTAAAAATAAAAATCAACCGAGTTGTAACAATTCATTTTAATCATCTTGATTACACATCATGGATATACATGTTTTAATATATAGCTACAATACAATAAAAATAAAATTTGTTATCCTCTTTCATTTAAATTTTAAAGTTTACATTGCAAAACTGGTTCAATTAAAAGTTAAAGAATCGTTTTAAGAATCGGAAATCATGGTACAATTCTCTCGATTCCGATTCCGATTCCTGAAAAATGCTCGATTCTTCCGATTCTCGATTCCGATTCCGATTAATCGTCCCATCACTAATATATATATATATATATATATATATATATATATATATATATATATATATATATACTGCAAACAACACAGTATTATTAATGTAAAGAACGAGGCTTGTGTAGAAGAGCGTCCGCAGCACAAGAAGAGAAAGAACGAACAAATGAAAAATGAAGCGTCGTTCTTTACATTAATTATACTGCGTGTTGTTTGCAGTTAAAATGTATATATGTACGGCATGAGAAGGTGCCCCCTCAGGGCATTCGATTCCGCCCGCATGTAGGAGAATTACGACTTCTGATTGATCGAGGACCTTGGTGTAGTGGATAGCATGTCCGACCGGGAATTGGATGATCCCGGGTTCGATTCCTGGGAGGTGCCTCATTTTTAATTTGTTCGTTCTTTCTCCTCTTTTGGTGCGGACGCTCTTCTACACAAGCGTCGTTCTTTACATTAATATATACATATATATATTATGATTAAGGATTACTCATGAGTAGGGCGGTCAAAAGTCAATAAAGTCAAATTGTTTCCTATGGGGCACTTTTCGCTGAAACGACTGAAATGCAATAAAAACACCTGTAGGGGGTATATTACCAAAGTTAATAGGTCAACCAAAAGTCAACTTTTACCTGTTAGGTCAAAAATAGAAATGAGGTAAATAAAGTCAATTTTTTGGAATAAATAATTAAAATAACTAAAAATTGGCATATGAAAACCATTTCTTCTATCAACCTTGGCGAAGATGTGTGTTCAGTCAAACAATACATTGAAACAAGACTCAAGACAAATGGTATTTGTGAAATAATTAACCTCAGTAGACCTGAAATCTCACCAACAGTTTATGGTCAGCTTTTGCAATGTCAACCAACAACTGCCGATGTAGAGATCTTTCTCCATGCTTAATAAATTATTAAGTAAGGATCGCAATTTTTTGCCAGAAAATGTTGGCAAATACTTCATAATTTACCACAATCGGTCAACTGATGTAGAAGAGCAAGAATAAGTAATTAAAGTATCGTTTTTATTATTGAAAGTAAAGGCAACTTTATAAGTCAATTTTTTCAATTCGTAAGGTCAACTTTCTTAATTTTTTCGGTCAACTTTTGACTGCCCTAGTCATGAGACGGTGTATTACCGCTCTGCGGAGAGCTTATAGTAGTTTGGCTCATAATGCAGGTTCATGTGACGAGCTTGGTTTTGGCGTAACACAAGAGTTTGTCGAAGAATTTAACATTTAGTCATTTGATATTACCCCTGACTTGTCTGCTAGTATAAATACGCACTTAAGTCCACAACAGAGTGGGTATATCTCAGTCAGGTTGGAACTTGCCAAGCCTAGACGCGCTTATTAGTGTACTCGTGTACCTTGAATCACAAGCACTAATAGAAGTTGACCGTTTCAGGAACGTGGTCACAGAATTTTAAAATGGACGCGAATACACTCGAGAGAGTAATGAAAAATTACCGAATCACACGCTCCAAATTTGTCGGCGTGTTTGCGAAGAATGAAATATTGAAAATGCCAACTAGGAGAAACTGGTACGGGATTATCGTGAACACCGACATTGTTGGGGGTGAGGGGATTCATTGGTTCGCAATCTATTTTAAAAATAGGGAAAGAATGTACTATTTTGATTCACTCGGCACTCAGCCCTGGAATGATCCTGTTATAGTAAAATTAATCGAGCAGATACATGTACCTGAGGTTGTATGGAACCCGTACGGCTTTCAAGATTATTATAGTAACACGTGCGGCATGCATTGCATTTCATTTCTCATGCACATGTCACGTGGAAAGGGATTTATAAATTTTAAAAAATTATTCGATTTGTGCGACACTGAAATGAATGATAAAACGGTATGCAGACAGATAAAAAAGGTTCCCATATGTTAGCACCCGCTGTATTGTGTAAAGGTGTATATCTATATTGTGTCAAGGCCTATTTGTCGCCATTAAGACTTATTTAATAGACACTGGTTCCGCTTTGTACATGTTTTCTACCATTTAATAAATTAAATGAAAATACAATGTGTTTTGTTCTTAACCCCCAAAAAACACATTAGTTCCTCGATGACCTGGCATTCGTTGGACCGTATGTGAGCCAATACCTCGCCCTCTGTGTTCAGGTCGCTGGGTTGGTTGTGCGGCAAAGCATCTATCATTTATTCCCCTTTCATCAAAACAAAAAGTAGCTATAACACGATCAAGTTCCGCATCGGTCTTTTAACCCAGATACGCCTAATGTGCTATATGTAGGACACCTTACAAGTGTTTACAAATTTCATTATAAAAGTGACATCTGGCAACTGGTTACTTTATTTTTCACCCAGATATATCCGAAAGAGTCAGTCTAGCCTGTGAATCCATTGTGGCGATATATATCTATTATAAGTTCGGTTTTTAACGAAAAGTATTTTTACAAACTTTCAAGATGAGCAAACGTCCAGACTCCTCAACAAAAAAGTATATAAAAGTAACCTAGCACCAATGTAATTTTGTTTTCATATATTTTAGTCTCTTTAGAGTCAAAGTGAAATATATGAGTAAAAGCAAATTCTTACCTTTGTTGCATTTTATTCTACATTTAGTTAAATGTAGCCGTTCTACACATAGGACGTTAGTCAAATAGGCATCGCATTTGCTCAGGTTTTCAGTTCTATTTATTTATAGTTTTTTGTATTCTTTTGATCAGTAAATTATATATATATATATATATATATATATATATATATATATATATATATATATATCTCTAGAGCATATATATATTATATATATATATATATATATATATTATATATATATATAATATATATATATATATATATATAGGCCTTTCCCTCATGGTGAGATTGATATTTCAATACTTCCTCCAATCAACTGTTGCGATGATCTTACCGATGAAGATTCAGGAACTGAAGATCAAGTATGTATTGATAATTTGCCTGGCAGTCAATTACGTGCAGAGGCTGAGATCAGTAATTTAGAGGGCTCTGTAGATGGTGAAACTTCGGGATGCTCAGGAAATGTAGCCCCTAAAACATCTAACAACTCTTCTGGGAGGAAAATTTACAAATGGCGAAAAACAGAGGTAATTGTAACAGGCTTCGATGAGTGGAAGCCTATGATGACAGTTCATAATGAGAAAACTCCTGAGGAGCTTTACAAACCTTTTTTTGACGATAAAATGATAAATATGCTCGTAACTTTGTCCAATATATATGCTGCCCAACGGAACCGCAGCAATGAAAAGCCTATCACGACAGATGAAATGTATTCTTTTCTGGGGATTATGATTCTGAGTGGTTATGTTCCTCTTCCACGTAGAAGAATGTTTTAGGAAAATCAGAAGGACACTCACAATAATCTTGTTTCCAGTGCATTATCAAGAGATCGATTTGAATTTATAATGGCTAATTTACACACTTGTAATAACCTCGAACTTGATAAGCAAGACAAATTTTCTAAAATTCGTTCTTTGCTTCAGCTTTTGAATAAAAAAATTCTAGCTCATGCCCCTCATGAGGAGTGCCATAGCATCGATGAGGGAATGGTTCCGTACTATGGAAAGCATGGGTGCAAACAATTCATCCGCGGAAAACCCATTAGGTATGGGTATAAAATGTGGGTAGGAGCTACCAAACAAGGATATGTCATATGGATGGACCCATATCAGGGATCTGGAACCACACCAAACCAAACGTACAAGGACAGGGGCCTCGGGTGTAGCGTTATTCTTCAATATGCAGATATTCTTAGTCAAAAGGGCAAATTTTCGTATTCATTTTACTTTGACAACTTTTCACTGGTTTACCCTTACTTCAAGAATTGGCCAGTCGTGGAATAAAGGCAACTGGAACCATTAGGGAAAATCGATCAGGAAAGTGCACCGTGCTAGATACAGCAAGTATGAAAAAACGGCCTCGTGGGTCGTATGATTTCAGAACTACAGGGGATGAAATAACTATTGTCAAATGGAATGACAACAGTGTCGTTTCAGTTGCAACAAACAGCTCTGTCTGTTCACCCAACTCACACCGCTAAGCGATATTCTCGAGCCCAGAAGAAAACAATTGCCATCAATCAGCCAAATATGATTCACAAATACAATCAGTATATGGGGGGAGTTGACCGTGCTGATCAAAACATGAGTTTGTACAGAGTTTCAATAAGAGGCAAGAAGTGGTATATTCCACTCATAACACATAGCATAGACGTTGCTGAGCAAAATGCATGGCAGCTTCATAAGAACAGAGGTGGACAACTTGATCACCTGGCTTTTCGTCGTCAACTAGCCGTTGCACTCCTGGAAAAACATGGTGAAAATGAAAGGAAAGGAACAGGAAGGCCATCTCGCCATGAAAATGCAGACTGCCGATATGATCGCCTGGACCATATTGTTGTTCCTCAGGATAAACAAACTCGATGCAGAGAGTGTCATACAAAATGTACAACACGTTGTCGAAAGTGTGATGTTGGTTTGCATGTAAAATGTTTTGCTCAATATCATACTAGATAATTATGCTACTAAATAATTACTAAATATATGGTACTGTAATATTTTGATACAAAAGAATAGAAAGTTTACTATATGTTCTGAAAAAAATACAAGTTAATTTGGAAAAAACAGAAATTGTGTTAAGGTATGATTTTTGCTCTTACATTTTCCTAATGTCCTACATATAGGACAGCAATTTCTGGGAAATCTATTGAATAAAATTTTTTTTCTACCAACTTCAGTGTTTTATTAGAACACATTTTACATAAAATATGATGTCTGTTCTGGAAAGTTAAGAAAAAAATAACAGGCATATCTGGGTTAAGAAGTTAACATGATTAGTTCATGCTGAATCAAATAAAGTTAAGTAAAATTAAACTAGTTTAATTAAAGAGATACAATAAGGGAAATTCCCGATTAGGACACCTGGCAAATTGTAATCACAAAGCAGATATCCTGACAGGTTTTAAAAGTAAGAGTGCTAAGACATCGTCTGCCGGAAACGAGTCTCGAGCCCGCAGACAATTCTTAAAAGTTTTGGTAATTTTAAAAACCTATCTGTAGAACTTTCTATAAATTATCGAGAAATGTATTATTAAAACCACATCATATATATATATATATATATATATATATATATATATATATATATATAATGCCGAAAAACTGCGAAGGAGACAGACAATAATTAAAAGCAAGTACACTAATTTACAGCTTAAAAGGAAGATTAGCTGGGTGTGCTAAGACATCGTCTGCCGACACCGGGTCTCGAACCCGCAGGCAATTCTTAAAAGTTTTTTATATTTCCATTGTATCTATATTGTGTAAAGGTGTATATACATTTCCGCTTAAATCAAAAACTAATTTTCTAAACATTTATTATGGTATTTTATAAGTTAATTGACACTGAATGGAGCCGCAGTATATAATCGCAAATTAAATACATTTCAAATGACGTATCCGTTGGCTCTTACAATGCATCGCAACTTTCTGCAACCGTCTGCGTTGAAAGTAGGGCGTTCCCGTCCACAGCGTTGAAAAGGTGGAGCGCAGCCGTTGGGTAGAAATCTTCATCTTCAAACAATTCGGGAGAGTTGTAGAGCTACTCTTGGCTCATGGTTAGGTATTTCAAAAGCACTGAGCGAGAAAAACGATTGAAATGAGGTCCTGAGATGAAGTGACCCCTTTTATAAATGGGGCTTGTGATTGTGATCAACCTACAACACACGAAGCGCGACCTTCCTATTGGCTCTCAGTGAATTTTGGGCTGAGTTTGACGCATAGGCCTGCCTCGGAGCCAAACAGAGGTTCTGGGGTCCGCCCACAGGGTTGTGATTGGCTGCACCGTGAAATCTGGGGCGTGTCAGATATTCCCATTCGTAGAGAGAGAGAAACTCGTTGTTTTTTATCTTGTATTCTGCCCCGATGATATGGTGGGGAATTTGAACGTATGATGAGCAATCATTTATACAAGGAACTTAACGAGGTTTGTAAATGAATTTATTGTACCCCATCCAAAATAGGTTCGGAAAAATTTATTTCCTCTGAAATATAAAACGTCACAAACTGGACTCTATTGGCCATTTATTATAAGTCCAATTTTATCCCCAAATTTATTGATTTTTTTAGCTTAAACACTGTAGATACGAGTAATATTATAAGAACACTCGTGAAAAATGAAATCATTGTGTGAATAAATACTTTTATTCATACAATGAATATGGAAAAAAGTTTATTGAGGAAGGAATTAAGTTTTTTTGGCTTTCCGTCTGTTTTTCTTCGGGCACGTCTCGCTTCAAACACCAGCAATAGTCCGCCAGCATATTGATATCCCAGTTTCCATGGTACCTCTCTTCCATTATTTTGATATCTTGGTGAAATCGTTCACCCTGTTCCTCACTATAATCCCCGCAATTTTCAGGAAAATAGTCCAAGTGGGACCACAAAAAGTGCATTTTTATGGACATGCGCGACCCATGAGCTTTGAAAGCTTCCATCAAGTTTTCGACAACGGACTCGTATTCTGGACTTCTACGCTTGCCAAGAAAATCAGTGACAACTGATTTGAATGCCTGCCAGGCATTCTTCTCAGTTGGAGTCATTGCGTTTTCGAACTGAGTATCCTTGATCAAAGTTCGAATTTGAGGACCATCAAAAACCCCAGCATTTAGTTTAGCATCAGATATATGAGGAAATT
>JAJOZX010004128.1:302500-347500 GCA_023014485.1 Bathynomus jamesi
GAGTGAGAGGAGAGAGAGCGAGTGAGAGAGGGAGAGCGAGTGAGAGAGGGAGAGCGAGTGAGAGCGCGCGAGAGCGAGTGAGAGAGGGAGAGCGAGTGAGAGAGCGCGAGAGCGAGTGAGAGGGGAGAGCGAGTGAGAGAGCGCGAGAGCGAGTGAGAGAGGGAGAGCGAGTGAGAGAGGGAGAGCGAGTGAGAGAGGGAGAGCGAGTGAGAGAGGGAGAGCGAGTGAGAGAGGGAGAGCGAGTGAGAGAGGGAGAGCGAGTGAGAGAGGGAGAGCGAGTGAGAGAGGGAGAGCGAGTGAGAGAGGGAGAGCGAGTGAGAGAGGGAGAGCGAGTGAGAGAGGGAGAGCGAGTGAGAGAGGGAGAGCGAGTGAGAGAGGGAGAGCGAGTGAGAGAGGGAGAGCGAGTGAGAGAGGGAGAGCGAGTGAGAGAGGGAGAGCGAGTGAGAGAGGGAGAGCGAGTGAGAGAGGGAGAGCGAGTGAGAGAGGGAGAGCGAGTGAGAGAGGGAGAGCGAGTGAGAGAGGGAGAGCGAGTGAGAGAGGGAGAGCGAGTGAGAGAGGGAGAGCGAGTGAGAGAGGGAGAGCGAGATTTGTACATATATAGGCTTACCTTTGCTCTCGATGGCTTCAGCCCGAATTATTCATTCTGGCGAAAGTCAAGCTTTTCAAACCGCCCTAGACCTACTTTTTAACGGGGCGTGTATATATAAAAGAGAGAGAGCGCGTGAGAGGGATCCCTGCAAGGGCACCCTGCTTAGCCATTTATCTACCAATCGTGAAAGGATGTTTACACTCCACCTTAGACCTACAGTTTAACACGGATCATTGGGTACCCTGGTTTCCCCTTTATCTACCAACCGTGGAAGGACGCGCCGCCACGTGGTCTCGAACCCGGCGCATATAGTTGTGTGCGCGTAATATTTTATGGGCGTATAGGCGGGCGTGTACGTGCCAAAACGAAGTATGCACTGTGCCAACTGGCTGATAATGCATGGCGGCACTGGCTGATTAAGCCAACTTGCTGAGTAGAGGCCTATAAGACAGCGGGCGCTTGGCTGAAGTCTTAATATGCGCTTGGCTCCTGTCAAGCGAACACCTCTCTTCCTCTCTCTCCTCCTCTCTCTTGGGGAATAACTCCGCCCGCCTCCAATTTGCATAACCCCTTGTTGCTCTTGTAACAACCCCCTACCCCATTTGGAGGGTGCCTTGCAACAAGGGTTGTGGTGCTGGCACTGGTGCTGGCACTCTTGCAACATTGATCAACATTTGCAATTGCATTGCACCCTCCTTTTGCGCCCATGCTACTAACGTACTTTCATCGTGTTGAAACGGATTAAGAATTACAACCATTCGAAAATGGGACAAGAAAGCTTGAATGGACTTGCACAACAAAAGGCAAGAAAAGCATTTGCTAAATATCAGGTTGTAACAAATTCTGCTCGATTAGAAAACGGACGATAGATAACACTGTGTAACACTGATTCTGTTTATATAGAATTTTTTGTTTTTATATGCATTTGTGGGGGCTGAGTCCAAATCTGGCCTTGGTTTGTGTGTATCATCAATGGTTTCCGAGATAATCCATTTTTCACGTTTTACCAGTATAATGTTATTATGGGCGCAGCAATATCAGAATAATCAGGAATTGTTGAGAACAATCAGGATGTTCGTTGATAGTTTCTTGCTCTAGAAATTGCCCGAAGCTTCCACTGTGCTATATAAAGAAGAGCGCAGAGGCTGAGAAGTCAGTAAGTGTGAGCACACAAAGAAAGCAGGTTGTTTGTCTGATGGTTACCAGCACTGAGGTAATGTGTTTTTGTGCTTCTCTGTGCTGACGATTTGTGTGTTATCTATCCTTTTTAATTGCGAACATTATTTCAGTGTTGTGAATACATCTTTTTTCTGGAATCTGTAATCTGTTGCAGGTTTAGTAACTCTTCTCTCTATATCTGCAGGTTATGATTAATGTAGTACAGTTTGGTAAAGAGAATGGCAACTAGAGCTTGTAAACACTCGCCGGATATATTCTGCTACGTTTGTGGGTATTACATAGCCCCAAGCAAGTATCGCACAAAATTGTGAAAGGCACCAAGTTCTGGATCGCGTATCGGCTCTATTTTGGTATGCCTATGGGTGACCAAGATAAGCCCTGGGCACCCCACGTGATCTGTGGAAGCTGCCGCTCCACACTTGAGGGTGGCTGCGGGGAGTACGCAAGGCAATGCTCTTTGCGGTACCCAGAATATGGAAGGAACCAAAGAGCCACCACGACGATTGCTACTACTGCATGGTAGATGTTTCTAAGTACAGGAAAGATAAAGGAAGGCAGACTCTTCACTATCCAAGCATAGCTTCGTCCATAGCTCCTGTACCACATGGCGAAGGTCTTCCAATACCACGTCCACCAGAACAGGTATCCATCCATTACTTTACCTTCTGTATTTACAGACTGTGGGTCATTATGTGTCGATTTTTCTTAGTGCTGATGCTCTTCTACATATATAGCTATGCCTATATTTTGTTTCTTTGCTTTGTAGGTTGAAAATGAGGATGCAGCTAGCTCATCTGAGATGTCGGCTGGTGAGGACAGTCATGATGAAGAATATACAGTAACTTTCAGTACAAACCCTCACTTTCCAAATCAGAGGGAATTGGACGACTTAGAGATTTGGGGCTGACGAAATCAGGGTCTGAGCTTCTGACCTCCAGACTCAAAGAGTGGAATTTGCTTAGAGAAGACTGCAAGAGCACTGTATACCGAAAGCGGCATGAAGAGTTTGCAAGGTTCTACGATGTCAATGGCTCTCTCTGTTATTGCAGCGATGTTAATAATCTATTCACAGCTATTGGGTTAACACATATACCCTCAGAGTGGCGCCTGTTTATTGACAGTTCAACTCGGAGTTTAAAAGCTGTTCTACTCCACAATGGGAACAAATATCCATCTATACCAGTTGCATATTCTGTTCAAATGAAAGAGGACTATGAAAATGTCAAACAACTGCTCACTCAAATCAGGTATGAACAATATAACTGGGACGTGTGTGGTGATTTCAAAATGATTGGTTTCCTGTTAGGTTTACAAGGAGGGTTTACTAAATATTCATGTTTTCTTTGCCTGTGGGATAGCAGGGCTTCAACTGAGCACTATAAAACAGTTCAGTGGCCTCCACGTGAAGGACTGCAACCAGGAAAGTACAATGTACTCAGGGAACCTCTTGTGAAGCCTGACATAGTTCTGCTACCACCTCTCCATATTAAGTTGGGTCTAATTAAGCAGTTTGTAACGGCGTTAGATTTTGGAGGGGAAGTTTTCCAACAGATTCGGGTCATGTTCCCTAAACTCTCTGAGGCCAAAGTCAAGGCTGGCATCTTTGTGGGACCACAAGTCAAGGTGCTGTTGAATTCAAAAAACCTTGAAGCCAAGATGACTCCGATCGAAAAAGAAGCTTGGTGTGCTTTCCGTGATGTGGTTCGTGGGTTTTTAGGCAACCATAAAGCACCAAACTATAAGGAGTTAGTGTCAAACTTGATTAAGTGCTATGGCAAAATGGGGTGCCGTATATCTTTAAAATTACACTATCTGCATTCACATCTAGACTTTTTTCGTGATAACCTGGGCGATGTGAGTGAAGAACATGGCGAAAGATTCCATCAAGATATTCAAACGATGGAGAAAAGGTACCAGGGCCATTGGGATGCTTCCATGATGGGAGACTACGTATGGTCGCTGATCAGAAAGGATAACAATGTTCATACGCGGAAGTCGCGTTCTTCAGTGCATTTTTAAGGAACGCACACTGCATAACGAGGATTGTTATTCTCTTATCGGTTCTCCTCATGATATATATTATATCCTTTGCACCATTTTGGGTTTGTCAAACAATTTTGGCTCAATAAACATTAATTTCCAATAGTGTTTTTATTTTCAGAAAATATTTATGTTAGCCTTCTTTATATACTTTGCCATATGAAAAGTGTGATAACCTATATTTTTGAAACGGTTGATGATAGAGCAAAACCAATATCGTTTATGGAATCAGCGCCCCGAAATCATTAAGAAACGACAGAAAAATCACAATAAACAAATTTTTTAAAATTTTGTTACCCAGTGTAATAGAATGACCAAGATAATGTGAAATAATTTTAGAAATGTTGCAAAATACACGCGGCGACAGGTTCGCACAGGTTTTATCACGATACAGAATGACTTAGGCTAGTGTAGGCTTTGGTTAATGAATATTTTCTCTGGTGTTTTTGATAGTTACAACACCACCCCTACGATATTACAGTAATTGAAAAAACATGGAGCCCACGAAAGAGCATATTCGACATGTGATGCTGTATGAGTTCCATCGTCACTGGGGGATGAAAAATGGGTTATCTATAACAATATTAAGCGTCGACATCAGTGGCTTAGCCGTGAAACAAAGTCTGAACCTCAGCCAAGGAATGGACCCCATCCAAAGAAAATTTTGCTACGCATTTGGTGGGATATGCAGGGAATTATTCATTTTGAGCTTCTGCCAGATAATCAAACAGTCACAGCTGAAGTCTACTGCCAACAACTCCAACGATTGAAGATGGCATTACAAGAAAAACGTCCTGCATTAATTAATCGCAGAGGTGTTCTATTCCACCAGAATAACGCGCGCCCTCACACTGCTCGAATCACCACTGCCCAATTGGAGGCATTTGGTTGGGAAAAATGCCTCATCCACCTTATTCTCCAGCATCGCACTTTCAGACTACCATTTATTCAGAAGTCAAGTCTGCAACACCACCTAGATGGACAAAAATTGCAATCCAGGGAAGCTATCGAAAACGAAGTGATCGCTTTTTTCAACTCGAAACCAAGGGATTTCTTGTAAAGTGGCACAAAAAAACTTTTCTACAGGTGGGAGGAGGTTACAGAAAAAGAAGGGAATTATATTGATGATTAATTTGTCATTATGTCGTTTAATTTTTGTTGTGAATAAACTAAAAATCTAGCAGAATACATGTTACAACCTTATAAAAGTAATATTCAATTGATGATTCACTTTTTTGGTATACTTATTTTTTTTTGTTCTTTTTTTTATTATGGCTATGGGCCTCAAAAGCTGGAAGTGGCCCGGGCCTCTGGACCTCTGAGAGGGCCTGTGTGTATGTGTATGTGTATGTGTACACATATATATATATATATATACACACACACACACGAGGGTACTTCAATAAGTATCCGCACTTTTTATTTTAGTAATAATATATTATATATAATATATACTCATAATAACGAGCCAAACTGAGATCTATAGGCTTATTTAGGCTACTCGTAGCTGTCACATATCGTACGAGTAGTGAGCATGGCTGCGCCGCTTTCAATTTGTACTCTGGAAGAACAAAGATCCGTGGTTCGTTTTTTGTGGGCAGGTGTGAAAGGAGCTGAAATTCACACGCGTTTATGTGCTCAGTATGGGAATACTGCGTTACCACGGCGAAGTGTATATGAGTGGATTCAAATGTTCAAGGGAGGTCGGACATGTGTGACAGATGCTCAGCGCTCAGGACGACCGTCAACATCAACCAGTGGTGACAAGCAGGAATAAGCCAGAGCCATGATTTTCGATGACAGAAGATTAACAATAAAAGAAATTGCATCTTCATTAGACATCAGTCAAGGGTCAGCCTATTCGATAGTTCATGACATTCTTGGCTTTCTCAAGGCCCGTGCAAGATGGGTGCCCAAACAATTGACATAAGAGCACAAGCGTAATCGTATTAATGTCTGCTCTCGTCTTTTGGTGCGGTATCATAATGAAGGTGAAAACTTTTTGAAGCGCATTATCACGAGATGAAACCTGGATCCATCACTATGAACCAAAGCAAACGACAGAGCATGCAATGGAAGCATCTAACATCTCCCGTTGCAAGGAAGTTCAAAGCGCAGCCGTCAGCAGGTAAAGTTATGCTAACACTGTTTTGGGATACACGAGGCCCTATTCTTGAACATTATCTAGAGCGTGGAACTACAGTAACAAGTGCATCGTATTTTGACATGCTTCGGAATGAGTTAAAGCAAGCAATTCGCACAAAAAAGAGGGAGAGATTGTCGGAAGGCGTTATTCTGTTACACGACAATGCGCACCTTCATATCGCTGCACAGACTAGAAAATGCCTTCACGAATTTTAATTTGAAGTTCTCGACCATCCAGCCTACAGTCCAGACCTGGAACCTTCGGATTTTTACCTGTTTGGCCCACTAAAAGACGCTTTGAGAGGTCAGCGATTCCAAGGCTATGATGACCTGAAGGAGGCGGTGCATGACTGGTTACACACACAGCCAAAAACATTCTTTTGTGATGGCATTATGAAGCTTGTAGATCGCTGGACTAAGTGTACTGAGAAACAGGAAGACTATGTTGAGAAGTGATGTGTTTATAATCTATTAGATGTGAAAATAAAAAGTGCGGATACTTATTGAATTACCCTCGTGTGTGTGTGTGTATATACTATATATATATATATTTTTTTCTTTTTCAGATTTACAGCCGATTCGTACCTAAAGAGACAGTACATATCTCGGCGAGGCAGTGAGTGGGTGATGTCACTGTGCTAGGGGCGGTAGACTAGGGGAATGAGTAAGGGTCAGTCGATGGATAATGGGTAGGAGGGGTACGGTTTCAGATACGATGGAGCAGATGGGAGTGAGTAAGGAAGAGGAGAACAGCTTCCGCTGAAAAGTGGGGGCCGTCGGCGAGTATAGATCGTAGGCAGTTGGGTATGGGGTTTTCGGCCGAGAGAGGGAAACACCTGCGACGGAGAGCGGCCAACTTTGAGCATTCCACCAGAAGGTGTAAGACAGTGATAGGGGTATGGCAGGTAGAGCAAAGCGGGGCTGGCGATTTCGCCATAAGGTGTCCGTGGGTGATGCGGGTGTGACTTATGCGGAGACGGGCTAGGATGACTTCTTTATGGCGGGACCGGTGGAATGAAGAAGCCCAGTGTCCTATGTGCGGTTTGATCGTGTGGAGTTTATTTTGTGTGGCCTGGTCCCATTCCCGCTGCCATATGGAGCGGAAGTGGGAGCGGAAAGCCGGGAAGAAGTCGGAGAAGGGGAGGGGTCGGGAGGAGGCCGGCAGCAAGCAGGCCGTCTTTGCTGTGCGGTCCGCCGCCTCGTTACCCTGGATGCCGACATGAGCCGGGACCCAACAGAATGCGATTGTCTTATGTTGGAAGATCGTTAAAAAGTGGAAGGTCTGCTGGATGGTACAGACGAGCGGGTGAGGGGAGTTAAATCTTTCTAGGGAGAGAAGTGCACTTTGGGAATCCGAATAAATGACAAAAGAGCTGGCAGAGTGGGTGCGCACAATATCGAGGGCCTCCGTTATGGCGAAAAGTTCCGCCGAAAAAACGGAGGCCTGGCGGGGCAGGCCGACGCTCCGGGAGAGCGGCTGGGACAGAATCACCGCTGAGGAGGCCACATCAGCTTCCGAGCGGGAACCATCCGTGTAAATGGCGATTGCGTCCGGGTGTTGGGTTGCGTGTTCGCGGAAAAGTGACCTGTATATCATGGCGCTCGTGGTAGTATTCGGTAGGGAACACAGATCTTTGCAGAACTTGATAGGGGTTAGGATCCAGGGGGGGTAGATGCTGAATGAAATGGGGATAACTGAGGGGGCGGGCATGTTGAAAAGATCAAGGAAAGAGCGGACCGCTTCAGTGAAGTGCCAGCTCCGTCCCTGAGGTGGTAGTTCTAAAACCGCCGTGCCCAGAAGCGAAGAAGGTAGCCTCTGTGCACGGAGGTATGTCCGCATGAGGAGTAGACCCCGTCGGAGGGCGAGAGGGAGATGATCACATTCCACATGGAGGCTGGAGGCTGGGGAGGAGCGGAAAGCACCGGTGGCGAGGCGGAGGCCTCTATTAAGTACCGGGTCCAGGATACGGAGGCGGGCGTTGGAGGCTGAACCATAAACTGCGCTACCATAGTCCAGCTTCGACTGTACTATGGAAGTATAAAGGCGAAGAAGAGAGCGTCGATCTGCACCCCATGTGGTGTGAGAGAGGTGATCCAGGAGAGCGAGGGGGCGTCGAAGGGATTGCTTTAGGTGCTTGAGATGGGGAACCCAATTGAGCCGTCGGTCTAGGGTCATGCCCAGAAAACGCGTGGAGGGTACCACCTCAAGAGGACTGCCGTATAATGTAACAGAGGGTAGAGGAAGGGTTGTGGGTCTTCTTCTACTGAAGACCATACACTTGGACTTAGGGATGGAGAGGCGGAAACCCACCGACGTCGCCCACCTCTCCACCCGGTAGATGGCGAGCTGCATTTGCCGTTGAACGACAGACGGTTCTCGCCCTGCGAAGTAGATTGCAAGGTCATCCGCGTAGATGGAAGAGCGGATTGTGGGTGGAAGGCATTGTGAGACCGTGTTCATCACGACAGAGAAGCAGAGAACACTGAGGATGCTTCCCTGTGGGACCCCGTCCTCCTGCACAAAGGTGTCAGAGAGGACTGAGCCCACCCGGACTTTAAAGGTCCGAGAAGTAAGGAAGCCCCTGATGAAGGTAGGCATGGCTCCGACAAGGCCCAGATGTCGGAGCTGACCGAGGATCATTGCTCGACGGGTGGTGTCATAGGCCTTCTGGATGTCGAAGAAAACTGACAGTACGAACTGTCTATTGTCGAAGGCATCCTGTATGTCTCGGCTGAGAAGCAGGAGGGGATCAGTGGTGGAGCGGAATTGTCTGAAGCCGGACTGGGTAGACGGGAAGGAATTGGTACGTTCAAGGACGAACGATAATCGCGTAGCGACCATTTTTTCGAGGATCTTGCAGGCACAACATGTCAGGGCGATTGGTCTGTAGTTTGTGGGGTCCAGGGAATCTTTGCCGGGCTTGGGGATAGGGATGACGTGGGCCTCCTTCCACCTAAAGGGGAAGGCACCCTCTATCCATATGCGATTGTATAAGTCTAGCAGGAAAATTTGTAAGGTAGAGTGGAGGTGTTGGATCATGCCGTACGGAATACCGTCCGGGCCGGGGCAAGGGGATCGTCGAGAGGCCAGTGCCGTCTGTAGTTCACGCATGGTAAACAATCGGTTGTAGGTGCTGTCTATGGACGGTGGGGAGGGGCTATCGTCAGGGGCGGGTACGGGATTGGCTGCAGAGGAAGAAACGGCGGCGAAGGTAGAAGCAAGGTGGTCTGCCACCGACTTGGGCTCACATAGGAGTCCGTCGTTTGTCCGGAGGACCGGGGGTCGGGAGGGGACATGTCGCCTCTCGACGCCCCGCACCTTCTTCCAGATGGTAGCCGAAGGTGTGTTGACGGTAATGCCGGACACAAAGGCACGCCAAGAGGCTCGGCGCGCTGTCTTCATTGTGCGGCGGGCGATGGCCCTGACCCGCTGCATTTCCGTGCGATGGATGGGGAGTCGCGTCCGGTAAAAGCGCCGAGTTGCCTTCTTCTTGGCGCGCACGGCCTCCGCGCACTCCGGGGTCCACCAAGGAACCCGTCGGGCGCGGGGGTAGGCGGAGGATTGTGGTACGCTTGTGCTTGCGGCCGTTAGAACGACGGACTCGAAGTATGCGACGCACCCGTCGATGGATGGGAAGTGGGCAGTTGTAAGGGTGGTATATGTGTTGTCGCGGAAGCGGGCCCAATTCGCGTTGGTGGTAACCCACCTTACCGGTACCCGTACGGTCTGGTCGGGTCGATTGAGGGTGAGTAGAATGGGGAGATGGTCACTGCCATAGTCCTCTCGGAGGACTTGCCACGTGAAGTCTAGGAGGGCATCAGTTGATACGAGGGACAGGTCTATACAGGATGGAGTGCAGGTGGTGGCATGGTAGAATGTAGGAGAGCCATCGTTGAGGCACTCGAAGGAGAGCTCGGTCATGACGGATATCAGGGTTGGGGCCATATAGGTGGTGTGTGTGTCGCCCCACAAGGGGTGACGACTATTGAAATCGCCCAGTAGTAGGAAGGGCCTGGGGAGTTGTTCCACGACTTCCACCAGGTCGTCGCGGGAGACTTGAGCGTGGGGGGGAAGGTAGATTGAACAAATGGTGTACTGTCTATCCAGGGAGAGCCGGACGGCAGTCACCTGTAGCGGGGACCGGATGGAGAGATTGTAGAAGGGGACTGCGTGGTGGACGAGGATGGCAGCTCCCCTTCGAGTGCAGGTAGGAGGCGGGGTGGCGACGCAGAAATAACCAGTGGGGCAGGGCATGGACCTGGTCCCCAGGATTAGCTCCTGGAGACAGACACACACCGGACGGGAAGTGGCAATCAAGGAGTTAAGGCCTTCATAGTTTGCAAAGATTCCTCGACAGTTCCAGTGGACTATCGTGGTTTTCGGGGGATCCATTAGTTGATGAAGGGGGATGGGTAAAGGTGTAGGCGCTAGGAGGTTGGAGTGTGAAGGGGATCTGGAGTTCGCGAAACTGAAGGCTGGGTCGGGAGCATGGCTGGCTATCTACCGTTCACCAGGGAAGGAATCGGTCGGCCTGTCGAACCCTGCGGAGGTTGCGGGGTCGAGTCGGCCGAGCGAGACCGGAGGCGTGGATCACGGCAGGCAGAGGAACATCGTGGGCTGAGCGGGTCGGAAGTGCCTTGTCGGGCTTCTATGGTCGGGCCAGGGGGGGGGGGGGCACGTTAACCCCTGTGTGTGTATATATATATATACACATATATCTCAGCTATAGAAGTATTACGTGGAAAACGTAGTTTAATAATCCGTAAGAGCACCAAAGCTGGGACAAAGATGAACATCTTAACTTAATCTTTATTGAGCAAACTTGCTAACGTTTTGGTTATCACATTAACCATCTTCAGAGCAATCTATAAATGCCGAAAAGGAAACATGGATATACCATATAAAACAGGCTAACACACACGATGATTAAAACATTATACAATTTTTTTTTTTAATATTAAGATAAAAATTAGAGTAAAATAACGTAGAGACAGTCGGGAATTGTAAGGTCATTCCTTTATTGATAGTTAAGAGCTCAAACGGTAACTAAATAATCAGCTTAGATAAAGAGAACATGGGCCTACCATTTTAGAAAAACAAAAGTTCTACCGACTGTTCATTTCTGGAAATTGTGGGTTTTTCTCTCTTAATCAGGAGGGGATTCCAGTATGCACAACTCCACGCCTCGGCTACGACTGGCCCGAATGGTAAACGACGAGTCCAGAAGAGGGTGGTCATGGCCGAGGCTATGATTTCTTATCGCCGAATAAGGTGGATTAGTTAGTAGTTCAGTTCTAAATGATCGTCCTTTGTATTCGAATGACCTACACCTGAAGTTCCTCTTCGATTTTCCTATGTATGTACCACTACAGGTATCACACTTATACGAATAAACAATAGAGGACTGTAACTCCTTAGGTTATTATATCCTTAAATCTAAAAAAATTTTTGTCGGGGTTTTACCTGGTTTGAAAATAACTAACAGTTGGGGTAAAATTCACGCAATAGTTTTAAGTTTGTTTCTAAGGACATAGCTGCACCCTCCAGTATATGTAATAGAAAAGTAAATAACTGCTCTGTTAACTGTGATAATATACGGTTTCGGAAGAACAGTCCTTGAAAGTTGTTTACCAACAGTGTCAATGAAGTTCTTGGGAAAACCATTTGAGAGAGTTTTCGGATCACCTGAAGATCAGGGCCCTACCCTAAGTCTTCTTTAGTTAGCCTTATAATACTAACTAACGAAGGCTGGGGGCCATGATCTTCAGGTGATCCGAGTTTTCTTCACGAATTGTAGTTCCTTATGTATTTCAAAGTAATCAGAACAGATATGAAAAATCCGGGTAACTAAAGTGGAAATTAAGTGCAAATCATTTATTCTCTCTCATTGACACTATTAACTATACACTATTATCGTGTTTCTTTCCTCTTTGCTTGCATTTATTGATTCAATAAATTTATTAATATTTAGTGACTTTTATAAGCAAATAAAAAATTTGGGAAGTGTCTATTTACTTTTGTCAACCATCTGTATATTGAGAAGCCGAACTGAATTTAGACTCTTCCTTGTCTAATTCTGAACGTACGCTTACATAAACAAAACAAATAGAATGCAACTTCATGAATGTAAAACTCAAAATATATATTTTTTTTTTAAGTTTACGCTAAGAATCATAGACCGTGTGGTGTCATTTGAAATTATAAAAACTAAACAAGGTCTTCAGAAAACTAAAACAAGTTAATATCATTACAAACAAAATATACAATTCGCTATCTTAAATGTAACTTTTCTTTTAAAGTTTATGAAGGGCGATCTTATTACCCTAATTAAAACTCCATTTAGAATATTTTATATTATAATCACCTTTTATTGCTTGGAAAAAGTTTACACTCTTAATTATAATTATGTAATTCCCATTTATTTTTAAAACATTTTTTTAATAATAATAATAATGCTTAAAACGGAATTAATTTATACTCGCCTCCATGTAGATACCAACTGCGTGAATTAAAAAAATAGAAGCCATTAAAATAGTTATTTATTATTATACTGATAAAAGCAAATAAGGGCTGAAGATTTTCTGGTAGAGATATTTATGCGCAATGAAAAGTAAAACTAAGGAGTACGTGACTTCGCAGCCATATTTTTCATGCAACTGCGGACCATGAATACTCCCATCTGGTGCCGCACGCACGAAATATATTAGCAGGATAAAATTAGTTCTCCCAAAGAAAATTGCAAAACAGACCAGATTTTTTCTTCAGAGGAAAATCAGTCGAGCATTCTTTTTTTTAATATTTAAATATAATTAGCTACAGAAACTTCAGTGAAAATTCTGTTTTTGCTTTACTCTGAGTCAACTCACGAAGTCTATCATGTAAGGCCATCATGGAAGGTTTGGACGCCAACCAAAACGTAGGTTATTTGTCTATGGTGATACAGGTATGCAAAGATGAGTTAGAATGATACTGTATTATTGATACAATTGCATCTTGTATAGTGTATCATATAAACATATGTGGAAGCATTTTGTAATGTGAATCGTCGATATACAATACAATCCATGACAATACATCACGATTTAAAATTTATCATTAAATTTAAATATTAAAGAGGATTACGAGATTTATTTTGAAAAATCACCCATCAGTGACTGAGGTTTTTAAGTTATCCATGGGACGTCTTTTAATAGCAGCTTGCCTAAAACTATGATTAATTATTCAACGAAAAATTTGAAAACTTCTTGTTTCAGTCTTAATTTTGTACGGAAATCATTCAACATTTCAGGGTACTGGGAGACCAATAAATATACAAAAATGATTACAAATATGACGTTATTAACTTCTTTTTACAAAAACGTATAGGACATATATCACAATAAGCATCTTATATCAAGTAATGGTATTATCGATACGTGCCGTGTCAAGGGTGGATCTAGACATTTCAGTAAGGGGAGGTCCAAAGAAAAAAGGGCACCCCTTAAAATAAAAAAGACAGTACTAAAAATTGTTTCTTAAAACACACCATCAGGGAGCAATTGTAAAATCAATTGTATTGTCTTATTAGATCAGTCTCATTCAAATATGATACAAAATAAAAATCTAATTTGGGTACAACAATTATCACACAAAAATTTTCAAATTACAAATGTCTTGCCATTTAAAAGAGCTATCCAGTCCCGCAGCCAGGACTTCCCAAAGGGGGATCGAAATTGTAGAAAAGCGGGCCTTTTTGTGCAACGACCTAGTCACTGCGGAGAGGGTTTAGAGATGTTTAGAGAAGTTTGTGAAGTTTCAAAAGAAAATGCAAAAAAAAAAATGCAAGTGTTTATTTACTAAATGATGTTATATATTATAATATCATATCATATAATTTACAACTACTGTATGGTTAACAAAAGTGGACTTTTCCTGTCAAGAAGGGGGGAGGGACGAACGTAGGGAGGCGGGGTTCGTTCTACCCACCCCCTCGCTACGGGCCTGCTATCAGAATAAGATGAAGATAAAAATAGTGATATGGCTGCACCAGTACTAAGGGCACCTCTGAAAACCACTGGAACTACAAATTTGGAAGTACAATGTATACAGATAAAGACTGGTGTCGTGTATACCTCATTTACAATTCATTATTTACTTTATTCAATTTCTTTCATCATTTCTCATTCTTCTCTTTACACGCTCTTCACTGTACTTTTTAACACGGGCAGACGGGTCGACGTGGCCGCCATTAATCGTTCGAACAAAGCAAAGGAACCGGGGATAATTACACACTATTATTCACTATTTACTAACTTTTATTTATGCCGAAACGATTTAGACAAACAGGGTAATGGAATGCGGAATTAGCGTTAACATTTTGTAGTGGAGAGAGACAAAAGTATTTCGGAAGCACAATTACCTACTAATACGAAAACCGCCTAATTCCCACACATCCCGCCCAAAGACTGAATTGGGCATTTCACTTTCTCTGGGCCCATTTCAGGTGTTGCCAACTAGTATTTTATATTCTTAATTTCAAACAAAACTATTAATTCTTCATTTACGTACAAACCATAATTAAATTTCTTATTAAACATTATTATTATCTTTATTAAACAAAACATTAATTTCTTATTAGAGATTATTATCTTTAAAAAAAAACCAATACACCACACTAGAAATAGAATTTGAATAAAATAAAATAACCATGATCTATTTACAAAAACAAAATTTGTTTTCGGAGGCATGCACATTCAAATAAGGCACTTTCACTAGAAAAAATGGGCACTTGCAAGAAATTGAGGGGGGTCCGGACGTCGCCGACAACTGCTCCCCTCCATAGATCCGCCCTTGAGTGTATCTTCCTTCTCATTTCAAATTCAAGAGTATTTCTTATCGTGTATCGATGATACTCATACAGGATAATCTTGTATTATGCATCAGTGATGCACGTCTGTGAATATTTTGTCCAGCTCTGGATATAGGAATTATAGTGTAGGCAAACTTTAATTTTAGATAGGCCTAAACTTGGGAATGAAAATCTATAGACAATTAGACATGTACGCAGTCTTTGAGTAGAGGGTGATTCGAAAGTTCATACTTATGTCAACAAATTAGATTTGGAAAAGCTAAGGAAGTTTACGGAAAGCAAATATATCATTATTTCTTATCATCAGGCCAGTTTCACATGGGCACCACCAATTCCAATGCATTTGAACCACCTAAACACAACTTCATTAGCAACGCCTGACAAAGTTTCAGTAGAAATTCCCCGAGTAATAGCGGTTATGCATTCTTTTAAATCAGCCAAATTTCGGGGCTTTGTTGCATAAACTTTGGATTTCGCATAGACCTACAGAAAGTCAGGTCAGGTGACCGTGAAGCCCAGTGAGTTGGTCCGGGTCGCCCAATTCATGAATCAGAAAAATGTTGATCTGAGAGTTGTCGGACTTCAGGTGTGAGATGAGGTGGGACTCCGTCCTGTTGAAAGATAATTTTGTCGATAATTTTTCTCGGAAAAAGAAAGGTTCAATGATTCCTTTTTCTGAATGAGCACACCAAACACTCAGACATGGGCAGTAAATACTTTAGATGTATTTAAATAATAAATACATTACTTGAAAATAGAAGTAAGTAAATACTAAATATAATTCAGGTTTCAGAAAGTATTTAAATACTAAATACATTACTCCTAAAATGTATTTAAATACATTTCAAATACAATTTAGATACTTTTCAAAAAGCACACAAAATCACTGCAGCCATGTTACAAATGTTGTCCTCGCCTAATATGATCAATAGGCTAAGGCTAATTGCACAGTTAGTGCTGAACTTTACACAACCACATATGACGACGCCTCAGGATAGACTGCCGGCTGCCTCACTGCAGTTGTAAGTGTAACAATCGCCACTAGAGCAGGCTGGAAGTTCCATTTTTCAAAGTGCTTTCAGAAAGTTCCAGCCTGCTAAGCCTGGAACTTTCTGGAAGCACAAGCACCTTGAAAAATGTTCTACCGTGTTCTGTGGTACCAATTAAATACTGGGTGGTTGTACTGTACAATTTAGGGTGGATCACTTTTCACTTTTTTTAAAAATTATAGCTGGTCAAAGTTTTTCCCATGATTGGTTCAGTGGAAGTACACTGACACCATTTTTACCAAAATCGATCAATATTTAGGGGTCGCGCATCGACCTTGAAAATTTCAATTTTGGAAATTTGGCCAAATTGACAATTTTTACTGAATAAAGATAAATCATCAAATGACCATATTTTCTGAATCCTCTCAGTGAAAGAAATCCTCTCAGATACTTACCAAGTTGATAGGACAAGTGGTTTAGAAGTTACACTCACCTTGAGATAGCATTAAAATTTCAAATACCGTATTTGTCCCCGTACCTCCATATGCTGTCTGCCATTGTCTGCTTTTTAGGATAATATAAAACGAATAAGGAAAGATCACATGTATTTCGTATTAAAACGGTTTACCGATATCACTAAAGGCACTTACTCCGGTGCCCCTAACTAGGTTCAAAAACTGTATGAATCGTGGTTAGAACACACGTCATCTTAAGGCGTGCGCCATGTACTCTCTCTGCTAACTCCCTTTCCCTCTGCGCTACGTCATCTTGGCAAGTGACGACTTCTTGAAGTCACCGAGTTCTTTCCGGCTCTTTTCCATGAGCTGAAGAAAACCCTGCAGCTGTGACTCGTCTTTTGTGACAGTGTTCGCGTAATCTTCTATTAGTTTTATCCCTCTCTCTTCCACGTCGTTGGTAACTTTCAGATGCGAGATGACATTCTTCAGATCACAGTAGTTCTTATCTTGATCCCACTTATTCACCGGCAGAGTGAGCCACGTAGACGCGCACACCTGCAGGCCTGTGAACACGAACCACGATAACTCATCGATCAGGTCAGGAAGCGCGTCGTGTCATCAACCGAGACGTTGTCATACGTGAAGTCCTCGGGCACAGCGAGGCGGCACAGCTTCTTTGCCATCTCGTGCTTCACAGTGTCTTCCACTTTGTCACTGCAGAGGGCGAAAACGACGGTCTGAGGCCTCAGATACCACAAGTGCCGCCTGATCACTGCCAGTGAAGCCTCTGCAATCTCGCGATCCACAGCCCTGTACTGCAGAAGACGCTGGTACAACACAAGGTCATTCAGCAGGGCATCAGCTGCGACAGGAGCCGCCAGCCAGGCAGGTGCGTAGAGGAGTGCAGTAAATAGCACCACTCTCTGAAGTTTCTGTACCAGCTCGTCGTCGAACTCCAGCTGACCGCTGAACATCAGGAGCTTCGTGTAGTAGATGATCTGAAACGAATACGCACTGTGATGTATAAATACCGATACCACTCCATATAAATTTGTTTAATGGTAAATTATTCATCTTATTTTTTTCTGGTAGGGACTTCAAATGGCTGTTTGCAGAAGGCAATACAATATTTAACTTCTAATTCAAAATACCAACCTTGGCCATCCACCTCGCATGATGGTAGGCTCCTGGGCGCATGAAGTGTGTGCCACGACGTGGCTGGGCCCCGAGTACCAGGAGTGTAATCTCCGCCACTTCTCGGTAGTCTTCTCTGACAAGACCAGAAGCGGTGCCGAGGAACTTGACTGCCTCATCTCGGAGCTCCATCAGCCACGTCACCTCCGCCAAATGCTCGATCTCCAGCTCGCGATAAGTCGAGAGGTCGAGCTTGTCCCACCTGAAAGGGGAGTTATGAAAATATTGCATGAAAACGACTGAAGTTTCCCTTTTCGACTGCTATTAACATCATTAGTAGAAGGACGCTGATATCTCAATTGCTCTGAAGGCAAAAAATCATTGGAGAAAACAAATGTGCCTTAGACTTGAAATTCACCTTCTCCTCAGATACTGGAACAAAGGTTCAGTTGGTGCTGTGGTTCTTCCAAACGCGGTGATGACCACTGCCCCCACGATGAGCTCCATAACGTGATGGCGACAGCCCAGCTGGAAGAGCGGTTTACCAAGCATGTTCTCCAGCCGGACCACCGCACCCTGCACCCTCCCCGTATTGGAGGAAGTTGTGTCGAAGCACAGTCCAATCACGTTGTTCTCGCATCCTCAGTCTTTGAGAGCACGAAAGGTCGCCTGGGCCTGGGACAGACCGGTGCCGTCAGCAACAGTCGGAACGGCCAGCAACTTTCCTTCTGTGCATTGGGGAGCTCCGGAGATGAGAATCACCTGGCGGTGCTCCAATGATCCAAGAGTCCTGAAACGTATGTCATACATGCCAATCCATTATCGTCCACTGGAATATGTCAATCCACTGTCGTCACTGGAACATGTTAATTCACTGTCGTCCACGGTGAGTGCAAAACTGACCTTGATTACTTTACCGTCCCAGTGGACGACAGCATGCCTCGGAGATACGAAGGATTTCTGCACAGCTGTCAACACTTCACAACGATGTGCCACTCTTCCACGGCGAGACGTGTCCTTCGAGATACTGAATTTGTCCAGGTCTGCGGGCGGATCTGCCGAACGTAGGACTGCCGCCACGACACTTGCCACCTATGTGCGAAATTGAAAGGAAATTGATAAGGATGCGTATGGTTTTTATGTGACAAAATAATCACTAAATTTTCCGTAGTTACGTCTATTATATCTTTGTCAAGGAAAGATCATTACTGATATATACACACCTGATTATTGGACATCCGGAAGCGATCAGCCACTTCAATAACAGCCGGTGCATTGAGGATGCGGTGAGGAAGGCTGATTGATACAGTTGATTCTCTCGGCTGTCGGTATGGTGGTTCTAGCTGTGATTCGGAGTTGCTCGATGATCTGCTTTCTATAGATTCATCGTCGCTCTCAGCTTCGGTTCCTAATTTCGTTTTTGAGGTGCCTGGCTCATCACGAGATTGTTGTCTTGAGAGTTGCCGTTTTCTCTTGACAACGAACACTTCATCATTCCCACTCATTGTTGCCTGGCGCAGGCCCCGTTGATCCTCATAAAATTTAATATCTTCTTTTGTTGTTGTCTGAGAGCAGTCGACTTTTCTGTATCTCTTCAATAGCATCGGGAGCTCCGATGTCCCAGAGCTTGTTCAGATTTTCTGAAAACTTCTCCCTGCCTTTTCCCGCGTCACTGTCTCTCATCTTGCTCTTCTGCAGCGAGCGCCACTCTTCCCACAGTAACTCCAGTTTTCTTTCGCAGTTACGCCTCGTGATCGTCTTTATGCGTGCCATGTTCCAAAATGCCAGAACATTGGCCACCGTGTCTTTTACGGCGGCCTTCCTGTCAGTAGTTTCCTGCTTGGCATAGAAGTAGTACTGGAGAACTTGATGGGTGGTTGGCAATTTGGCACCTCCGATCGAGGAAGATGGCTGACCAATTAAGAAGACGTCCGTGGCTGACCTTAGAGAAGGTGGTGCTGCTGTTGCTGCTTTCTCTTTTCCAGAATAAGTAACTTCAGAGTCTTCCCACTGCTGGTTGTTAACAGTTTATCCATTGTACTAAAGTCTAGACTTATCAAACAAGAATCAATTGACACAGTTGATCTGTAAAAAGCAAACTGTGATTAGTAAAAATATTGGTCATAGACATAGCGTGTGTGTGTGTGTGTAATTGGGATTTTAGGATGCGCCAGCTACTGATGTTATGATTACGTCCATAACGGGGGACAAATACGATATTTTAAATTTTAATGTTATTTCTAGGTGAGTGTAACTTCTAAACCACTTGTCCGATCAACTTGGTAAGTATCTGAGAGGATTTCTTTCACTGAAAGGATTCAGAAAATATGGTCATTTGATGATTTATCTTTATTCAGTAAAAAATTGTCAATTTGGCCAAATTTCCAAAATTAAAATTTTCAAGGTCGATGCGCGACCCCTGAATATTGATCGATTTTGGTAAAAATTGTGTCAGTGTTCTTCTACTGAACCAAATCATGGGAAAAACATTGACCAGCTATAATTTTTTTTAAAAAGTGAAAAGTGATCCACCCTACCAGTGTACATCCTCGCAAAATTGAACAGTTCACAAAAAAGTCTTTTAAAAATGTATTTAAAAACAGGCATTTACAAATACTAAATACTTTTCGCAAGTATTTAAATACGTAATTAAATATACTCTCCAAAGAGTATTTATAAATACATATATTTAAATACAGTTGTACTTAAATACACATTTAAGTATTTTCAAATACATCACTGCCCATGTCTGCAAACACTAAATTTTGGTGTATCTTGTTCACGTTCACGTTATGCTCTTGGATTTTCAAGTCCCAAGGCGAAATAATTATGCCTGTTAACTTTCCCAAACACACAAAATGTTGTCTCGTCGCTAAAGTAGATGATATCCAAAGAGAAGTGGATCGAGCTCAAAATGACAGGGCAAGGCCTTCTCATATTTCCCCTCTTCCGTCTCGATCCACATCACTGATGAACCATCTGGATTTTCTATGGTTCCATTTTAATGTCCTCCTTGCCATTCGTTGTGGTAAAGTGATGCCCAATTCCAAAGCTGCACGACTGAAGGATTTGGTCTGACGAACAGAAAACGCTTCCTCAACCACGTATTGGTTCTGTTCGAACTGACCTCGGACATTCACTGCAAGATTTTTCCATGACCAAACGGTTTGTAGAATTTTTTGTTAACGTACATTACGTATGGTTCTGACGTCAGGGGCATGGCGAACATTCAGCTAAGTTCGGATTTCGCGTTGTACAAGTGTCAGTGAGCCTAGAGTATCCATTCAAATGGCCATCTTACACCGCTGCAAAACTGAGTATTCTTCCGCTATCTTAAAGGATTCAAAAGTTTTGTGATTAAAAAAAATTCCCACTACTGCTATTTCAAAAGACTAGTTTTCGTAATGCAGTTTTCGCTTTCTGGAAGACAATAAAAACAAATGAACTTTTGAAGAAATTTGTAATTTCTGAACAATATTAAATGGTAATATGGCAATTTTATAGGGGACAGGTATACCACTATAAATTCATGCAATAAGGTTTCATAAAAAAACAATCAGCAATATTGTGCTTTAATTTCTATTTTATGCCTGCAAGTATTTTCCCATAAGTTTAATATATATATATATATGATGCAAACCCACAGGGGAAAAGAAAATGAAAAGAATAATTTTTTTCCTGTGGGTTTGCATCATTCATTCATTTCATGTTTTTAATTGTGAAATTCATCCCATATATATAATATATATATATATATATATACAGGGTGGGCCGTAAGTTTCCATACATAGGAAAAATAAACATTTTTTTATGGACAACCATTTTTATTTATATAATATGCTCTACATGGTTGCCATTGTTTTGAAAACACATTTCAATACGTGTTCCCCACTGTTGATGAACACGCATTAGCACAGTTGACGTTATGCTTGTAATGGCGTTGGTGATACGTTCCTTTAGATGATTTATGTCTCGTATCTTTTCCTGATACACCATGGCCTTCAAGTGCCCCCAAAGATAGAAATCAAGGGGGGTGAGATCTGGGGATCTGGGAGGCCACTCCAGAGGACCACGCCGACCAATCCAAGCATCCGGAAACTGCTGATCCAAATACCGACGCACGTATTTAAATTTTCCTATGTATGGAAACTTACGGCCCACCCTGTATATATATATATATATATATATAATATATATATATATAAATCAGGTTGTAACAAATTCTGCTCGATTAGAAAACGGTCGATAGATAATAGAATAACCTCAAGATAATGCGAAATAGTTTTAGAAATATTGCAAAATACACGCGGCGACAGGTTCGCACATGTTTTATCACAATACAGAATGACTTAGGCTAGTGTAGGATTAGGCTAATGAATATTTTCTCTGGTGTTTTTTCATACAGTTACAACGCCACCCCCTACGATATTTCAGTAATTGAAAAAACATGAAGCCCACGATAGAGCATATTCGACATGTAATGCTGTATGAGTTCCATAAAGGATCTAACGCTAGTGAATCCGCAGGAAACATTCAGAGAGTTTATGGAAATAATGTGAGCGAATGGATGTGTAGGAGATAGTTTGAGAAGTTCAGAAATGGAGACTTCAGTCTGAAATATTATCAACGAACAGGACGACCAAATGAGTTAGAGTTGATGAAAGCAACAGTGGAGGAAAACCCAACAGTAACTGTAAGAGAACTTGACCTGCAACTCGGCGTTAGCCAGATGACCATTCATCGTCATTTGAAGCGGTTAGGAAAAGTAGTGAAGGTTGGAAAATAGGTTCCGCATGATTTGTCAAGCGAATCTTCAACATCGAATCGATATTTGCACACCACTGGATTCTCGGCAACTGCAGGCACCGTTTTTGAATCGGATCGTCACTAGGGATGAAAAATGGGTTATCTATAACAATATTAAGCGTCGACATCAGTGGCTTAGCCGTGAAACAAAGCCTGAATCTCAGCCAAGGAATGGACCCCATCCAAAGAAAATTTTGCTTTGCGTTTGGTGGGATATGCGAGGAATTATTCATTTTGGGCTTCTGCCAGATAACGAAACAATCACAGTTGAAGTCTCCTGCCAACAACTCCAACGATTGAAGATGGCATTACAAGAAAAACGTCCTGCATTAATTAATCGCAGAGGTGTTCTATTCCACCAGAATAACGCGCGCCCTCACACACTGCTCGAATCACCACTGCCCAATTGGAGGCATTTGGTTGGGAAAAAATGCCTCATCCACCTTATTCTTCAGCATCGCACCTTCAGACTACCATTTATTCATTAGTCTGGAACACCACCTAGATGGACAAAAATTGCAATTCAGGGAAGCTATCGAAAACGAAGTGATCGCTTTTTTAACTCGAAACCAAGGGATTTCTTCGAACGTGGCATAAAAAAACTTTTCTACAGGTGGGAGGAGGTTATAGAAAAAGAAGGGAATTATATTCATGATTAATTTGTCCATGTCATTTAATTTTTGTTGTGAATAAACTAAAAATTCGAGCAAGTTTGTCGTTACAATTCCTTTAATTTTTATTCTGAATGAACTAAACATCGAGCAGAATGTATGTTACAACCTTATATATATATATATATAATTACTTTATGCAAGAAGGGGGACCAAGGGCGAATGCCCGCAAAAAAGATCCCCCAAATAGAGGAGGAAGAGCCAAAGTCAAGACCCAATGTTTTAAAACACGCCTGGACACTGCGTCTGAAAGATGGGAGGTCATAGACAAGGGGAAAGATGGAATGAGAAAGTGTTCCAGAGTTGACCGGTTGAGCAGATAGCAGATGAAATATTGAAAATACCAATTAACCCTTGCGTTAGAGAGTTAGACAAAAAAGGAACGAGAATAATGTCGAAAGTCTGGTACTGCGTGCTCTCCTTAAGGGAGGCGGCATGCAGTTAAATAGTTCAGAAGAGACGTGTCCGTTATAATAGTGATAGTAAAGAGAGTGAGGGAACATTGCGGTGGAGAGAGAGGGATTAAAGAGAGTAAGAGGTGGGGAATTGAGACGAAAAGCCTTTGATTCCATCCGGTCAATAGAGCTGCGTGGATTGAACCACTCTACACATGAGAAGCGTACTCCATACAGGGGCGGACAAGACACCTGTACAGAGACAGCAACTGAAGGGGGGAAGAAACTTAGGAGCCGGTACACCATACATAACCATACATAAGCTGTTTTAGAAAGAGAGTACAAGTGATCTTTGCCAGAAAGATCACGAGAAAAGGAAGTGCCAAGAATGTTAAGAAAAGAGGAAGGATTGAGTTGTGTATTGTAGAAGGTAAGGGGATAGTCGTGTGGAAGGTTGGGACAAGTAGACAGATGAAGGAACCGAGTTTTCGAGGCACTGAAAGTCACGAGGTTTTTGTCTGCTCCAATCAGAGATGGTAGAAAGATCAGAGGTCAGGTGCATCACAGTCCGTCTAACGTGAAGCATGAGTGACGGTTGAGAAGGACGCTTCATGAAGTGGGTGGAGAAAGGAAGGGTGGAATCATCGGCATAGGGGTGTATAAGACAGGAAGTGCGACATTAAAGATTATTGATAAATAAAAGGAAAAGAATGGGTGACAAGACAGATCCCTAAGGAACACCACTATTAATAGCTTTAAAAAGAAAAGTGGCCATCTATAACCGCAGCAATAGATCGGCCAGAAAGGAAATCAGAGATGAAAGCACAGAGAAGAATAGAAACCGATGGAGGGAAGTTTAGAAATTAAAGATTTGTGCGAGACTATCAGAAGCATTTGATGTTTAGCGCAATAGCAAAAGTTTCACCGAAATCTCGAAAGGAGGGTGACAAAGAGTCAGAGAAAGATGTGCAAGAAGATCGCTAGTGGAGCGTCCCTTGTGGAACCCATACTGTCGATCTCAGAGAAGATTGTGAGAAGAGAGGTGTTTAAGAATCTTCCTATTAAGGATAGATTTAAAAACTTCAGAAAGGCAAGAATCAAAGCAGTTCGACGATAGTTGGAGGGTTGAGAGCGGTCACCCTTCTTTAGGACAGGCTGAATAAAAGCGAACTTCCAGCACGAAGGAAAAGTACTAGATGAAAGAAAAACGAAATAGTTTGTCTAGGCAGGGTGTCAGCACAGCACAGAAACACAGATTTGAAACAGGAGACACTATCAGGACCGTACGCCTTCCTTGAGTAGAGCCCAGATTGGTAGGAAAAAACATCTTTGGAAGAAATTCTAGTTTCAGACAATTAAGTCAGAGAAAGGAGGAATGGAGGAACAGCACTAGATTCGTCCACGAATGAGTTGGAGGCAAAAGTTTGAGAGAAAAATAAGTAAACAAATTATATTATTTTCGTATATTAAATGGAATTATTTTAATACTAAATAAAATTGATGGTTGGAAATGAGAATAATAATAATTGAAAACTTTTTCATAATCAAACTCATCTAGTTTAAAATTTCATCTTGTGATACACTCCATGAAAAAAATAAAAGGAGGAAATGTCAGATATTTATAAATAAATAAATAAATTAGTAATAAATGAAAGGAATTCAAAGCATGATTATAGAAATATTTTCATGACATTTCATTTTTAAAATGGATGAAATAATAAATGGTTCGTAACTGGTACTGACATGAAGTTACAGGCACTGAATCTCTTGCGTATGTGTATTTTTATGTATTTATTTATAGTGTGCCATAAAACTGGAACTTAATGGCACTCGTACGCAGTTTATTCCGGTGACTAACTTGGTAATTCTGACTTTCATTCACCCTTCGAAAAAATCTTCAATTATTTTTTTTTATGCTCCTTCGGGCTTTAAGAATAATAATGATTGGGGTTGTTTAACCTTCGCAACATCTAAGGTCATATGACAGCGTTACGACATTGGCTACGACTAAGACCTGTTGGATTTTGAGTTGTGCAGTATTTTGAGTTGTGCAGTATTTTGAGTTGTGCAGTATTTTGAGTTGTGCAGTATTTTGAGTTGTGCAGTATTTTGAGTTGTGCAGTATTTTGAGTTGTGCAGTATTTTGAGTTGTGCAGTATTTTGAGTTGTGCAGTATTTTGAGTTGTGCAGTATTTTGAGTTGTGCAGTATTTTGAGTTGTGCAGTATTTTGAGTTGTGCAGTATTTTGAGTTGTGCAGTATTTTGAGTTGTGCAGTATTTTGAGTTGTGCAGTATTTTGAGTTGTGCAGTATTTTGAGTTGTGCAGTATTTTGAGTTGTGCAGTATTTTGAGTTGTGCAGTATTTTGAGTTGTGCAGTATTTTGAGTTGTGCAGTATTTTGAGTTGTGCAGTATTTTGAGTTGTGCAGTATTTTGAGTTGTGCAGTATTTTGAGTTGTGCAGTATTTTGAGTTGTGCAGTATTTTGAGTTGTGCAGTATTTTGAGTTGTGCAGTATTTTGAGTTGTGCAGTATTTTGAGTTGTGCAGTATTTTGAGTTGTGCAGTATTTTGAGTTGTGCAGTATTTTGAGTTGTGCAGTATTTTGAGTTGTGCAGTATTTTGAGTTGTGCAGTATTTTGAGTTGTGCAGTATTTTGAGTTGTGCAGTATTTTGAGTTGTGCAGTATTTTGAGTTGTGCAGTATTTTGAGTTGTGCAGTATTTTGAGTTGTGCAGTATTTGAGTTGTGCAGTATTTTGAGTTGTGCAGTATTTTGAGTGTGCAGTATTTTGAGTTGTGCAGTATTTTGAGTTGTGCAGTATTTTGAGTTGTGCAGTATTTTGAGTTGTGCAGTATTTTGAGTTGTGCAGTATTTTGAGTTGTGCAGTATTTTGAGTTGTGCAGTATTTTGAGTTGTGCAGTATTTTGAGTTGTGCAGTATTTTGAGTTGTGCAGTATTTTGAGTTGTGCAGTATTTTGAGTTGTGCAGTATTTTGAGTTGTGCAGTATTTTGAGTTGTGCAGTATTTTGAGTTGTGCAGTATTTTGAGTTGTGCAGTATTTTGAGTTGTGCAGTATTTTGAGTTGTGCAGTATTTTGAGTTGTGCAGTATTTTGAGTTGTGCAGTATTTTGAGTTGTGCAGTATTTTGAGTTGTGCAGTATTTTGAGTTGTGCAGTATTTTGAGTTGTGCAGTATTTTGAGTTGTGCAGTATTTTGAGTTGTGCAGTATTTTGAGTTGTGCAGTATTTTGAGTTGTGCAGTATTTTGAGTTGTGCAGTATTTTGAGTTGTGCAGTATTTTGAGTTGTGCAGTATTTTGAGTTGCAGTATTTTGAGTTGTGCAGTATTTTGAGTTGTGCAGTATTTTGAGTTGTGCAGTATTTTGAGTTGTGCAGTATTTTGAGTTGTGCAGTATTTTGAGTTGTGCAGTATTTTGAGTTGTGCAGTATTTTGAGTTGTGCAGTATTTTGAGTTGTGCAGTATTTTGAGTTGTGCAGTATTTTGAGTTGTGCAGTATTTTGAGTTGTGCAGTATTTTGAGTTGTGCAGTATTTGAGTTGTGCAGTATTTTGAGTTGTGCAGTATTTTGAGTTGTGCAGTATTTTGAGTTTGCAGTATTTTGAGTTGTGCAGTATTTTGAGTTGTGCAGTATTTTGAGTTGTGCAGTATTTTGAGTTGTGCAGTATTTTGAGTTGTGCAGTATTTTGAGTTGTGCAGTATTTTGAGTTGTGCAGTATTTTGAGTTGTGCAGTATTTTGAGTTGTGCAGTATTTTGAGTTGTGCAGTATTTTGAGTTGTGCAGTATTTTGAGTTGTGCAGTATTTTGAGTTGTGCAGTATTTTGAGTTGTGCAGTATTTTGAGTTGTGCAGTATTTTGAGTTGTGCAGTATTTTGAGTTGTGCAGTATTTTGAGTTGTGCAGTATTTTGAGTTGTGCAGTATTTTGAGTTGTGCAGTATTTTGAGTTGTGCAGTATTTTGAGTGTGCAGTATTTGAGTTGTGCAGTATTTTGAGTTGTGCAGTATTTTGAGTTGTGCAGTATTTTGAGTTGTGCAGTATTTTGAGTTGTGCAGTATTTTGAGTTGTGCAGTATTTTGAGTTGTGCAGTATTTTGAGTTGTGCAGTATTTTGAGTTGTGCAGTATTTTGAGTTGTGCAGTATTTTGAGTTGTGCAGTATTTTGAGTTGTGCAGTATTTTGAGTTGTGCAGTATTTTGAGTTGTGCAGTATTTTGAGTTGTGCAGTATTTTGAGTTGTGCAGTATTTTGAGTTGTGCAGTATTTTGAGTTGTGCAGTATTTTGAGTTGCAGTATTTTGAGTTGTGCAGTATTTTGAGTTGTGCAGTATTTTGAGTTGTGCAGTATTTTGAGTTGTGCAGTATTTTGAGTTGTGCAGTATTTTGAGTTGTGCAGTATTTTGAGTTGTGCAGTATTTTGAGTTGTGCAGTATTTTGAGTTGTGCAGTATTTTGAGTTGCAGTATTTTGAGTTGTGCAGTATTTTGAGTTGTGCAGTATTTTGAGTTGTGCAGTATTTTGAGTTGTGCAGTATTTTGAGTTGTGCAGTATTTTGAGTTGTGCAGTATTTTGAGTTGTGCAGTATTTTGAGTTTGCAGTATTTGAGTTGTGCAGTATTTTGAGTTGTGCAGTATTTTGAGTTGTGCAGTATTTTGAGTTGCAGTATTTTGAGTTGTGCAGTATTTGAGTTGTGCAGTATTTTGAGTTGTGCAGTATTTTGAGTTGTGCAGTATTTTGAGTTGTGCAGTATTTTGAGTTGTGCAGTATTTTGAGTTGTGCAGTATTTTGAGTTGCAGTATTTTGAGTTGTGCAGTATTTTGAGTTGTGCAGTATTTTGAGTTGTGCAGTATTTTGAGTTGTGCAGTATTTTGAGTTGTGCAGTATTTTGAGTTGTGCAGTATTTTGAGTTGTGCAGTATTTTGAGTTGTGCAGTATTTTGAGTGTGCAGTATTTTGAGTTGTGCAGTATTTTGAGTTGGCAGTATTTTGAGTTGTGCAGTATTTTGAGTTGTGCAGTATTTTGAGTGTGCAGTATTTTGAGTTGTGCAGTATTTTGAGTTGTGCAGTATTTTGAGTTGTGCAGTATTTTGAGTTGTGCAGTATTTTGAGTTGTGCAGTATTTTGAGTTGTGCAGTATTTTGAGTTGTGCAGTATTTTGAGTTGTGCAGTATTTTGAGTTGTGCAGTATTTTGAGTTGTGCAGTATTTTGAGTTGTGCAGTATTTTGAGTTGTGCAGTATTTTGAGTTGTGCAGTATTTTGAGTTGTGCAGTATTTTGAGTTGTGCAGTATTTTGAGTTGCAGTATTTTGAGTTGTGCAGTATTTTGAGTTGTGCAGTATTTTGAGTTGTGCAGTATTTTGAGTTGTGCAGTATTTTGAGTTGTGCAGTATTTTGAGTTGTGGCAGTATTTTGAGTTGTGCAGTATTTTGAGTTGTGCAGTATTTTGAGTTGTGCAGTATTTTGAGTTGTGCAGTATTTTGAGTTGTGCAGTATTTTGAGTTGTGCAGTATTTTGAGTTGTGCAGTATTTTGAGTTGTGCAGTATTTTGAGTTGTGCAGTATTTTGAGTTGTGCAGTATTTTGAGTTGTGCAGTATTTTGAGTTGTGCAGTATTTTGAGTTTGTGCAGTATTTTGAGTTGTGCAGTATTTTGAGTTGTGCAGTATTTTGAGTTGTGCAGTATTTTGAGTTGTGCAGTATTTTGAGTTGTGCAGTATTTTGAGTTGTGCAGTATTTTGAGTTGTGCAGTATTTTGAGTTGTGCAGTATTTTGAGTTGTGCAGTATTTTGAGTTGTGCAGTATTTTGAGTTGTGCAGTATTTTGAGTTGGCAGTATTTTGAGTTGTGCAGTATTTTGAGTTGTGCAGTATTTTGAGTTGTGCAGTATTTTGAGTTGTGCAGTATTTTGAGTTGTGCAGTATTTTGAGTTGTGCAGTATTTTGAGTTGTGCAGTATTTTGAGTTGTGCAGTATTTTGAGTTTGCAGTATTTTGAGTTGTGCAGTATTTTGAGTTGTGCAGTATTTGAGTTGTGCAGTATTTTGAGTTGTGCAGTATTTTGAGTTGTGCAGTATTTTGAGTTGTGCAGTATTTTGAGTTGTGCAGTATTTTGAGTTGTGCAGTATTTTGAGTTGTGCAGTATTTTGAGTTGCAGTATTTTGAGTTGTGCAGTATTTTGAGTTGTGCAGTATTTTGAGTTGTGCAGTATTTTGAGTTGTGCAGTATTTTGAGTTGTGCAGTATTTTGAGTTGTGCAGTATTTTGAGTTGTGCAGTATTTTGAGTTGTGCAGTATTTGAGTTGTGCAGTATTTTGAGTTGTGCAGTATTTTGAGTTGTGCAGTATTTTGAGTTGTGCAGTATTTTGAGTTGTGCAGTATTTTGAGTTGTGCAGTATTTTGAGTGTGCAGTATTTTGAGTTGTGCAGTATTTTGAGTTGTGCAGTATTTGAGTTGTGCAGTATTTTGAGTTGTGCAGTATTTTGAGTTGTGCAGTATTTTGAGTTGTGCAGTATTTTGAGTTGTGCAGTATTTTGAGTTGTGCAGTATTTTGAGTTGTGCAGTATTTTGAGTTGTGCAGTATTTTGAGTTGTGCAGTATTTTGAGTTGTGCAGTATTTTGAGTTGTGCAGTATTTTGAGTTGTGCAGTATTTTGAGTTGTGCAGTATTTTGAGTGTGCAGTATTTTGAGTTGTGCAGTATTTTTGAGTTGTGCAGTATTTTGAGTTGTGCAGTATTTTGAGTTGTGCAGTATTTTGAGTTGTGCAGTATTTTGAGTTGTGCAGTATTTTGAGTTGTGCAGTATTTTGAGTTGTGCAGTATTTTGAGTTGTGCAGTATTTTGAGTTGTGCAGTATTTTGAGTTGTGCAGTATTTTGAGTTGTGCAGTATTTTGAGTTGTGCAGTATTTTGAGTTGTGCAGTATTTTGAGTTGTGCAGTATTTGAGTTGTGCAGTATTTTGAGTTGTGCAGTATTTGAGTTTGCAGTATTTTGAGTTGTGCATATTTTGAGTTGTGCAGTATTTTGAGTTGGCAGTATTTTGAGTTGTGCAGTATTTTGAGTTGTGCAGTATTTTGAGTTGTGCAGTATTTTGAGTTGTGCAGTATTTTGAGTTGCAGTATTTTGAGTTGTGCAGTATTTTGAGTTGTGCAGTATTTTGAGTTGTGCGTATTGAGTTGTGCAGTATTTTGAGTTGTGCAGTATTTTGAGTTGTGCAGTATTTTGAGTTGTGCAGTATTTTGAGTTGTGCAGTATTTTGAGTTGTGCAGTATTTTGAGTTGTGCAGTTATTTTGAGTTGTGCAGTATTTTGAGTTGTGCAGTATTTTGAGTTGTGCAGTATTTTGAGTTGTGCAGTATTTTGAGTTGTGCAGTATTTTGAGTTGTGCAGTATTTGAGTTGTGCAGTATTTGAGTTGTGCAGTATTTTGAGTTGTGCAGTATTTTGAGTTGTGCAGTATTTTGAGTTGTGCAGTATTTTGAGTTGTGCAGTATTTTGAGTTGTGCAGTATTTTGAGTTGTGCAGTATTTTGAGTTGTGCGTATTTTGAGTTGTGCAGTATTTTGAGTTGTGCAGTATTTTGAGTTGTGCAGTATTTTGAGTTGTGCAGTATTTTGAGTTGTGCAGTATTTTGAGTTGGCAGTATTTTGAGTTGTGCAGTATTTTGAGTTGTGCAGTATTTTGAGTTGTGCAGTATTTTGAGTTGTGCAGTATTTTGAGTTGTGCAGTATTTTGAGTTGGCAGTATTTTGAGTTGTGCAGTATTTTGAGTTGTGCAGTATTTGAGTTGTGCAGTATTTTGAGTTGTGCAGTATTTTGAGTTGTGCAGTATTTTGAGTTGTGCAGTATTTTGAGTTGTGCAGTATTTGAGTGTGCGTATTTTGAGTTGTGCAGTATTTTGAGTTGTGCAGTATTTTGAGTTGTGCAGTATTTTGAGTTGTGCAGTATTTTTGAGTTGTGCAGTATTTTGAGTTGTGCAGTATTTTGAGTTGTGCAGTATTTTGAGTTGTGCAGTATTTTGAGTTGTGCAGTATTTTGAGTTGTGCAGTATTTTGAGTTGGCAGTATTTTGAGTTGTGCAGTATTTTGAGTTTGCAGTATTTTGAGTTTGTGCAGTATTTTGAGTTGTGCAGTATTTTGAGTTGTGCAGTATTTTGAGTTGCAGTATTTTGAGTTGTGCAGTATTTGAGTTTGCAGTATTTTGAGTTGTGCGTATTTTGAGTTGTGCAGTATTTTGAGTTGTGCAGTATTTTGAGTTGTGCAGTATTTTGAGTTGTGCAGTATTTTGAGTTGTGCAGTATTTTGAGTTTGTGCAGTATTTTGAGTTGTGCAGTATTTTGAGTTGTGCAGTATTTTGAGTTGTGCAGTATTTTGAGTTGTGCAGTATTTTGAGTTGTGCAGTATTTTGAGTTGTGCAGTATTTTGAACATTGGTACAACCTATAGTGTCCTGTTTCATTTTTAACAAATTGCTTAAACAAAATTAAAGACGGTATTATAATGTAATTCACGAGGAATAAATTCCAAAAGGATCTTAGCCTTCCTTGCCATCTAAACTTTAAACACCTTCCTTAATTGAATCTCGCCTGATTAAAAACAGAACCAATGATGCAGCTGGGTGTGTCTACTGTATCGGATGTAAACACTGTGATTTAGCGCGTACAACCGCGAATAATTCTAATGCATTGCTTACCATACAAAAGGTTGACAAAAGCAAAAACACTACGATGATTGTCCTGAAGAACAAATGGCAAAGCTCATCAATAGAATGTCAGAATGCGTTTTAACTTTACGTAATGGAAATGGGAAAACAACACTTTTAAATATATTAATTCGATAATCTGTGTTATTTTATTAGCTTTTATTATCATATAAAAACTGTGGGAAACCAAAGGTGTGTCTTTGCTTTTTGTCAACCATCTCTATGTACAGAAAAATCGTAGTGTTAATTGGGAAAGTTAAAAAATATAATTTGAAAAATAGATACGACTAAAACGAATATTCTAGAATGTGAATACACATATAATGTAAATAATTAATAGTTGGGGAACTTATGAGTTCGATCATACCTTGTTTAAGTACCTTTTTTCCCCCTAATCATTATTGCTAATCTTTGGCTAATTCCCTCTTCTCTTTTATTTGTGCTGTACAGATTATATATATATTAGTTATGAATGCAAATTCGCTCCACGTTTACGTTTTATCCAATAGCTCCTACGTTCATATTGTTATATTTTCAAATTTTTAATCATTTCACTTGTGTTAAGGTAGGGGGAAGGTTCCATTAAACAGTTGAGACGTTTTTTTTTTTTTTTTTTTTTTTTTTTTGTATACAAATGATTATTTTTTTTCGAATTTCACCGGCATTATATATATATATATGGATGATGATGGTCTGTTTTCCGTTTGTACACACCTTAAATGGTTAGGGGATCTGCACCACATTTAGTATGCACATTAAGGAAGAACTAGTGGCGGCGCTAGGCTTTTCTATGCTTTGCGGGCCAGGCGGTCAGTACTTGGAATGTTTTTTTAATTGCTGTTAAAACAACTTCAGTCACCGTTCAATTTAGAATGATTAACATTATAATAAGGATTATTGTATAATTAATTTTATATAAAATGGAAAGTGGGTTTAGTTCCCACAAGGCCACAACGCTGTCTGTATCATGTGATCACGTGTTGCCAGCAAAGCCAACCCAAGGGCAGGACTGGGTGCAGTGCATCTCCGACACCAACCTAAACCGGACTTGAGGAGAACCAGGGATGGTTCCAAGAGGAACCGACTTTGGCACTTTGTCGCCGTTGACTGGGATGCCCTTAGGCAGTACTTCTGATTTCCCATGGAATGATTAACTGCTTCCGTGGCTGAGACGCCCTCTGAGTGCGCCGAGTGCATCACGGAGATGATTCTCTCGGGCATGGAGACGTACATTCCATATTCTATTCCAACTACTAATGCAAAAAATACCTTGGTTTAACTTTGCTTGTTCTATGTTATCCACAACAGAGAGTGGCTTTCAGAAGGTACTGTCCGCCATCCAACTCCTGACTCCCACTTAGCTTATATTTCTGCCTCGGAATAGTGCAAAGGCTGTTCTTCGCCTCGCCTAAAATTCATTCATCAGACAAAAATGTGAAAACTTGGCTAATTCTAATTATTCTCGCTCCTTCTGTCACCTAGCCAAGAACCTCTCCAACTTCTTTCTCTCCTCTTTTCCATTCGACGGCTCAGTTGCTGTCTCTTCTGTTAAAGCTGATTCTTAAACTATTTGCCCCACCTAAGATATTAAAATAAATTCTTTGACTTCATTACAACTATCACTGATGCTCAAATAATTTCGAACATACCAATATACAGGGTGTCCCATAAGTCCGGCATCAGGAAAAATAATAAAAAAAGGCAAAACAAAAGCTTTTATTTACAGAACGTGCTCAATATGTTCACCATTGTTTTCAATACACAAATTCAGACGTGATACCCAGTCAGCAACCACACGGTGAATGATGTCAGGAGTAATGGTGTTACATGCCCCAATAATGTGCTGCCACAAATGTTCAACACTCCTAATTTTCTCTGCGTATACCAGCGCTTTCAAGTGGCCCCAGAGATAAAAATCTAGTGGCGTGAGATCCGGGCTTCTAGCTGGCCATTCCACAGGCCCTCGACGTCCTATCCAATGACCAGGGAATTGTTGGTACAGGTATTCCCTTACTTGGGTGCTGTAATGTGCAGGAGCGCCGTCTTGCTGGAACCATGTTGGGAAATTTCCTTCTTCGTTCAAGACACTGGGAAATGCTTCTTCCTTGAACATACGTAGGTAGGTGCCTCCAGTGACATGTTCATCGAAAAAGAGGGGGCCTATGATGCGATCCTTCCAAATGCCGGACCATACCATCACCCGAGATGCACCTTGTTCCTTTGAAGAGGTATACCAGTGAGGGTTGTTTTGAGACCAGTAGCGGGTGTTCTGTCGATTTACCTCACCATTTCCATAAAAAACAGCCCCGTCACTGAACAGAATGGTGGACGGGAAATTGGCATCTCGAGCATATTGTTCTGTAGCCCATTCACAAAATTCCATCCGCCGGTCGGGATCATCTTCACTTAATTTCTGTAGGATCTGAAGTTTATATGGATGCCATTTGTGAGCCTGAAGAATGCGATGGATGCTACTTTTCGACACTCCTGTCTCGGCGGACAATCGCCGAAGAGATTATTGGGACTTCTGTTAAAATGAGCCAGGATAGCAGTCGCTGTATCATCGTCAGTGGACTTCCTTGAAGGTCCACTGCGTGGTTTATCTTCTATGGATCCTGTTTCCTTAAACTTTGCAACAAGTCTGCTAACACAACTCTGTGTTATTGGCTCGCGGTCTGGATGCAGTCTGTTAAATTCAGCAGCGGCCTCTCTTTGACTCCGATTTCCTATGAGTAGAATTATCTGGATTCGCTCTTCCTTGCTCACAGACATTATGGTCTGTAGAAAGAGAAAAATATGAATTATGGTTTGTAGAAATAGAAAAATATGAATTTCTCCTATGATGCCGGACTTATGGGACACCCTGTACTTTGAGTTACTTCATGAGGATTTGAACGATGGTTCAGGATCGACCGGCGTTGACGCCTCTGCAGCATCCCGCTTCATTTGTGGGATTTGGTGAAGGAGAGAATTCCTTTCTGATCTTCTCCTGCCCTGCCCATAGACGAGATTACTTTAAATTATACTTATGTTTCAAGTTAAAACTGTTAAGATATCCAAAGAGAGACTCCTTTAGACTTAAACTACAGTAGGAGAAGTTATCACAATTCTATATCCTAGACCAGTGATGGCGAACCACTGACCCGCGAGTCAAGTACTGACCACGAGGCAATTTTTAGTAACCCACGAGCTCTTATTTAAATAAAATATGACTAATTTTTAATATTTTCTGCCTTCGTTTTAAAATTATTTTATTCTCCCACCGAAATAAACAGCTGATACACATTGAAATGTTTTTAAACGTATAGTATACGTTTAAAAACGTACGTGGATGCATGACAACCGACTTATGGTGCGCGCCGCGCGGTCATCCGCCTTCCCATTTTTGCAGTTCAAGTCCTTAAGTTTGGGAGTGCTAAATAATTATTGTGCAGAAATTATCACCCATAAAAATATGGCTACAAAAAAAAAACGAAAACTAGTTCTGAAGGTAGTGGAACTGGAAAGTTATTTTATGAAGAGTGGACTGTGAAATACGGTGTTATTAAAAGAAATAATAAATCTTTTTGTTGTATTTGCAAGTGGACATTATTGTTCGCTTTTATAATATTAAGCGACATTTTGAAAGTAACCACAAAAATTTGTATTCAATATCAGATCAGGAAAGGAATGAAATTATTATGCGACAATTAAACTAACAGCAACAACAATCGGATCAAGTAAAGATAAGCACCCCAGCCTTCTTTAATTAGCTTTATAAGGCTAATTAACGAAATATCACGACCTAACCTAACCAATCGTTAAGTCAACTGTACGCCTTGACGATTGGTTAGGTAGGTCGTGATATTTTCGTTAGTTAGCCTTATAAGGCTAATTAAAGAAGGCTGGGGTGCTTATCTTTACTTGATCCCAACAATCTGCTATTTTCAAAAGAATTTTTAAACAAACAATATTACAGCAGCTAGTTTTCAATTATCATCAGTAGCATGGTCGCAAATGGTAGAGTGCAGAGCAATTGCAATGATCAAATGAGTGGCAGTGCCAGTCTAGCCCTGTTCAAAAATTTTTTCTTATTTTCATAGGTTTCTGTACTTTTTCCCATGCTTTTTTGACCTGAAAAGGCCGAAAATCATAACCATTTTGACCTAGGTGTTTTGGGAAGCATTGCCGCATGGAGCTTTAAGTTTCTGCCTTGAACTCGGCCAAAAGCACCAGTTCCGGGGTCCCTTGAATCATGTTTTGCACTATAACTTTTATCTAAACAAGATAGAGCAACAAAATAGCACCAAATTAAAGTGTTTTTAATCCTCTTTCTAACTTATACAATTATGATAGTCTTGGAACAAGAAATGGCACATTGGTACATACAAAGATTTCAGAAATATCACAAAATTCGTTTCTCACACTCAAGGCAGACAAGGCGCCTTATTCGTGACACAAATTTGAGATTAACATTTTGTCACAAGTCTAATCGATCAAGAAGTGAAAGCATTACATGATGATTAATTTCATAATGACATTTACACAGTCAGTTGTTGAGAGTTGTTTCTTGAAGCTGTCAAAGCGGCGTCTGTTGAACTCCACAGCTTGAAGGAGATAGTCCCTTTGCTTGCCATCTGTTGTTATGACATTTGCAAAGTCGCTCATCATCTTGACACCACGTTCAGCAATGTCATTCACCGCTTTCAGATTCTTAACATAGTCCAACGCTTTTCTGTAGTCCTCATTCTGTGGCCAAGACGTGACAGGTTCCAGAAGCCACCACTCGGATCCAATGTTCATGTGTCCAGCAGGAAATGTGATTCTGGGCCAATGAGATCACCAGGGTGGTCTTAGCTGTGACTCTCTGGAATAGAGGCTTTCCTGTTCTGAAGCTGTCTGGCTTCTCATGGCATGTAACTGGGCAGCAATGTCGTGCTTCAATGTGTCACTCAATCTACTGCTGACAGGGCAATGGCACGACTTCCTGCATCAGGTACCATTTGTGTTTTCCATCTTATTAAGTACTGCATCAGCAAGCTCTGGGTCAGTTTCTTGTACTTCAACATGTCCTGGATTAGACTTAGATCATTCACGGGAGCATCTGCAGCAGACATTGACATCATCCATACAGGAGTGTAGAACAGCGCAAGGAAGGTGTTGAGTCTTTCCAGCTTTGATACAGTGTCTTCGTCGTACTCAAGTTGATCTGCAAACATCAGCATTTTCATGGAGTACAGGTTTCTGGCCATCCATCTGGCCTGGATGAATGGCGCCTGGTCGACTCCAGTGAATACCTCGAGGAGGCGTTCCTCCAAGAACAATGACTGTCAGTTCAGCCATTTCCCTGTAGTCGGCTCTTGGAAGCCTTTCTGCTGTTAGAATGTCTTGGAGTATTTCTTCACTGTTCTTCTTCTTTTCCTTCAGCATTTGCTGTTGATAGCCAGCATCTTTGGGTTTTCCTTGGACAAGTCCGTCCAAACATCCTTCAGATGCTCAAACCAGGGATTATCTGGCCCCTTCACCTTCCAAACAGCTTCTCCCAAACTGCTCCTACTAGGTTTCCAGGATGTGATGTCGACAGGCCACATAAAACACCTTTTTGTTCAGCATTTTCTCTAGCAGTTTGGCAGCTCCTCTGTGAACTCCACTGTTACTGGATGTTGTCAAAAACAAGGGCAGTAACATTATCCGTAAGTTCCCATGTCTCCAGTAAATCCATTGAAGCCTCAGCCTGAGCTGTGCCAGAAGAATTGTCGATGACAGGTACTCCCAATAACTTTCCTTCAGTGTATGAAGGTGGACCAGACACTAGCACAGCTAAAGTCTCTGAGGTACTTCCAGGTTCACTGCCCAAGACATCTTTGAGCAACTTTCCATCCCAGTGTAAGGCAGCGTACTGTGGTTTTTTTTCACAAAACTTGGACATTGACTCTGGCTGATATCATACCTGGACAGCATTCTGTTGCGACGTGTTGTTGAGGTTGAGATGACGAAGTTTCCAGATCAGCCCCTCCAGCTTTCAAGGTGGCAGAAACCATGGCAGTAACTTGATTGTCTGATAACCAAGACGATCAGCTGTATTGCAGATGACATCACATTCCATGACCTTCCTTGGAAACGTCAAAGTCACACTAGTCACAGTGTCTTGATGGTGAGAACATCCAGGACGAGGCTGATGGTAATCCATGTCCTCTGTGTTAGCGTCGTTGTCAGTTGAGTCACCCCAGGTAATGTCATCCACATGAACAACTGCCTCTTGTTCTGCTGCAGCTGTAAAATAGTACAACATGTTAAGACAGTAATTGTTAAGTACATGCTAAATATCGCAATGGAGTAAACTTAAAACTTTTTGTGACGTTCAAAGTAATTAGTTTTACCTTTCTTGTCTATGCTGCAGTCTTTCATTCCTCGCTGCTTGCTGCAGGGATCTTGTCTCAAAAATCTTGTCATGACCAGACATATGACCTTTCCTCTCAGTCTTTTGGTCTTCGTAGAACCTGATATCCTCATCTTTCTTCTCTCTGGATAACAGTCTGTTGTTCTGTATTTCCTGGATTGCATCTGGAGCTCCTATATCGAACAGGCTGTCTAATTCCAGCACAAATGCTCCTCTTTTTCCTCCAGGGTTACTTGCTCTTCCTTTGCTTTTCACCAGAGCACGATGTTTCTCATGTAGTTTCATGAAGAGCTTCATTGCGTTGTACTTGGTCATTGTCTTGATCCTAGCCATCTGCCAGAATGGGATGATAGATTCAACTGTTTCATATGCAAGGTCTTGAACCATGGGCCTCCCTGCATTTTCCGGTAAATTCTGAAGATTAAGGAAATACTGGAACGCCTGTCTGTTGGTGGGAAGCTGGGAACCACTGATAAAAGCTGAAGGGTATCCAACCAGGAAAGTTTCAGTGAGAGATCTGGTAGATGGCCCAGTTGACACCTGCCTGTGGACAGTACGTGGAGGTTCTGAGATATCAACTGTGCGCCCACGGAGCTCCCTCAGCTCCTTGCTTAATGCCATTGTGAAGTTGTAACTTGTAGATGGGTTTTCTAGATTCTGATTGAGTTTCTGTTGTTTCCTGAAAAATGATAGATAATTATTATTATTATTATTATTATTATTATTATTTTTATTATTATTATTATTATTATTATTATTTATTAATTTTATGCTCTTTCATTTGATACCTAATTTGTTGCTCTATCTTGTTTAGATCAAAAGTTAAAGTGCAAAACATAATTCAAGGGACCCCGGAATTGGCGCTTTGGCCGATTTCAAGGCAGAAAATTTAAAGCTCCATGCGGCAATGCTTCCCAACATCTTAGGTCAAAATAGTTGTGATTTTCGGCTTTTTCAGTTCAAAAAGCATGGGAAAATGTACAGAAACCTATGAAAATAAGAAAACGTTGATTTTTGAACAGGCCTACAGTGCCACCCATCCCACCCCCTTTGTTGCAAGGTGCCAAACGCCCCCATGGTGCCAAAAAATAGGGGAATTCCCCCAGCAATCTGGGGGAGTCCACCTAACCTAAGATACTTTGGGGGAGAAGATAGGACGACCTCACCCCCCAAAAGGGGTATACCTAACCTAAGAGAGGAAGACAGAGGATCCTACGTCTGGCGCAGCCAGACGCATAACAAAATTTCTTAACAGCATCAGGTGGCTTTAAGTGTCTTTCAGCCAGTCGGCATAGAAGCCAGTGCCCGCCAGGCATATCAGCCAGTTGGCATATTACACACGCGCGCGCGCGCGCGCGCACACACACACACACACACACACACATATATATATATACTACTGTGCAATAGTCAGAGACCACTGTCGATCTGATAACTATTAGATAATCTGTTGTATGAAAATTGTTTTTGATACTAAAATACATATTAACTAGAACCTCTGGTTCATATTAACGTATAACTAAGTTATTACTTAAGTGTATAGAGTTGTATAAGCTGGATGACCCTTTAGTCTGTATAAATTGGACTTGAGGGTTGATTCATTATATTACTTATAACACACGTGTTTAAAGATCTAGCGAACTACAGGGTGTCCCATAAGTCCGGCATCATAGGAGAAATTCATATTTTTCTATTTCCACAAGCCATAATTATGCTCGGGATGCCAATTTCCCGTCCACCATTCTGTTCAGTGACGAGGCTGTTTTTTATGGAAATGGTGAGGTAAATCGACAGAACACCCGCTACTGGTCTCAAAACAACCCTCACTGGTATACCTCTTCAAAGGAACAAGGTGCATCTCGGGTGATGGTATGGTCGGGCATTTGGAAGGATCGCATCATAGGCCCCCTCTTTTTCGATGAACATGTCACTGGAGGCACCTACCTACGTATGCTCAAGGAAGAAGCATTTCCCAGTGTCTTGAACGAAGAAGGAAATTTCCCAACATGGTTCCAGCAAGACGGCGCTCCTGCACATTACAGCACCAAGTAAGGGAATACCTGTACCAACAATTCCCTGGTCATTGGATAGGACGTCGATGGCCTGTGGAATGGCCAGCTAGAAGCCCGATCTCACGCCATTAGATTTTTATCTCTGGGGCCACTTGAAAGCGCTGATATACGCAGAGAAAATTAGGAGTGTTGAACATTTTCGGGAGCGCATTATTGGGGCATGTAACACCATTACTCTTGGCATCATTCACCGTGTGCTTGCTGACTGGGTATCACGTCTGAATTTGTGTATTGAAAACAATGGTGAACATATTGAGCACGTTCTGTAAATAAAAGCTTTTGTTTTGCCTTTTTTTATTATTTTTCCTATGATGCCGGACTTATGAGACACCCTGTATTACTGATTGATCTGCAGTAAATGCTCCTAAGCTATTGTTATATCAATATTTACAATTAAAAGTATTGACGTATTCAATTCAATTCTGCAAAACAAATTTATCCTAAACGTTTCTCATTATAATCCTAATTCATGCTGTTTTTTTCTTTCACATGCTTAAGAAATGACAAAAAGTACAATTTCTGATGAGATTAGATATAAAATAACACATTTGCATGGTGAGGGACTGAGTCAAAGAAAAGTAAGTGAATCTACAGGTGTTTCCAAAACTCGTGTACAAAAATCTTGGCTCGTCACAGCTCGAATGAAACCCCAACTGATCGCCCTAGATCAGGGAAGCCCTCTAAGCTTTCTCCATCTGATCTACAATATCTAAAGATTACTTCCCTTCAAGACAGACGCAAATCCAGCACTTCACTTGCAGCAGATCTCGAAAAAACAATAGGTGTCTCAGTTGATCCCTTTACTGTATGAAGGAAACTTAAATCAGTAGTCTTAAAAGACGTGTTGCAGCAAAAACGCCACGTTAAGGAATGGAAATAAAGAGAAGAGAAGAAAATGTGCTTTGGAACACAAGTATTGGACATCTGAGACCTACTGAATTAAGTTTCCTTCGTACAGTAGAAGGATCAACTGAGACACCTGGTTTTTTTTCGAGATCCGCTGCAAGTGAATTGCTGCATTTGTGACTGTCTCGAAGGGAAGTAATCTTTAGATATTGTAGATCAGATGGAGAAAGCTTAGAGGGTCTCCCTGATCTGGGACGATCAGCTGGGTTCCCATTTGATCTGTGACGAGCCAAGCAAGATGTTTTGTACACCAGTTTTGAAAACGCCTGTAGATTCACCTATTTTTCTTTGACTCAGTCCTTCACCATGCAAATGTATTATTTTATATCTAATCTCATCAGAAATTGTACTTTTTGTCATTTCTTAAGTCTGTGAAAGAAAAAAAACAGCATGAATTAGGATTATAATGAGAAACGTTTAGGATAAATTTGTTTTGCAGAATTTAATTGAATACGTCAATACTTTTAACTGTAAATACTGATATAACAATAGCTTAGGAGCATTTACTGCAGATCCATCAGTAATAGTTCGCTAGATCTTTAAACACATGCGTCATAAGTAATATAATGAATCAACCCTCAAGTCCAATTTATGCAGACTAGAGGGTCATCCAGCTTATACAACTTTATACACTTTAGTAATAACTTAGTTATACGTTAATATGAACCAGAGGTTCTAGTTAATATGTATTTTAGTATCAAAAACAATTTTCATACAACAGATTATCTAATAGTTATCAGATCGACAGTGGTCTCTGACTTTTGCACAGTACTGTGTATATGTATATGTATATATATGTATATATATATATATATATATTATATATATGAATAGAAACGACGTAAATAAGGAGCGTCTCTGCACACGGGGTCCTCCTTTAGCGGCAATAACAGCTGCAATGCATCAGGGAATTGATTCATACAGCTTTTGGACAGTGGCTAGAGGAATCCTGAGCCATTCTTCGAGCAAACCCTGCTCCAGTTCCTCCAAAGACGCCGGCAGTGGGAATCGGCTTCTGACCTGCTGCTCCAACTGACACCACAGATGCTTGATAATGTTAAGATCCGGGGATTGTGGAGGCCAATCCAAGCGTTCTACTTCACTAACATGCTCTTCAAACCAGTTTTTAACGACCCCAGCGGTGTGGATTGGTGCATTATCATCCTGGAAGACGGGGCTGCCATTGGGAAACAGCGTTTGGACCATGGGATGAACCTGGTTAACCCTACCATGCAGTACTACAGCTGCGCCAAGAGTATTCCACGATATTGCTGCCCAAACCATCACAGATCCGCCTCCATGCTTAATGGTTGGGGTCAGGCAGTCGGGGTCATAAGCATCTTTAGGCTGTCTCCAGACGTAAACTCGACCGGAACATGGAAATAGCGTAAAGGAGGATTCGTCAGAGTACACACATTCTTCCACCGGTCCATTGACCAATCCTTATGGTCATTACACCATTTTCTGCGCCGCTCAATGTTGATGTGCGAAAGGCGAAAGGAAGGGTTTGGCAATTGCAGCCCTCCCATGGTATCCAGCTCCATGGAGCTCACGACATGCTGGTTAAGCTCTGCAGTCACTTTTGGAGCTGTGGTCTTATGGTTCTTTGTCACAATGCGCTTTAGCACCCGGCGGTCTCGATCACACAGCTTCTTCTTGTGTCCACTATTGCACTTGTCGGTGCTTGTCTTTCCATGGTTTTGGTATGCAGACATGACCATAGAGACAGTTCTTCTGGATACATTGAACATCTGAGCGGTTTTCGTCACTGATGCACCAGCCATCCGTGCTCTGACAATTTGCCCTCTTTGGAAGTCTGACAGGTCTTTCATAACTGCTAATTCATAATTCACTCAGATCTGTAAAAACAACGTGAGGGTTATAACATGACGTATACACTCTCTGTTACGCATTTAAATAGGTTTGCCAGTCATTTGACCGTTTACGTTGTGTCTGAGCAGTCCGTAAAGATAACCGGTGAAATCGGCGGGTGTTCATATTATTTTGTCTAACCCCTGTAGTTTTGCAGACTCCTGAAGAGATGATAATCTGAAGGCGCAAGGTCTGGAGAATATGGAAGATGTGGAAGTTTTTCCCACCCAAGCTCCTAAATTTTTTGCAGAAGTGATCTGAGTAGTATGAGGACATGTGTTGTCGTGGTGGAACACGATTCCTTTCTGATTAACCAAAGAAGGTCTCTCTTCTTTTAGTGCAGTGTTCAGTCAATCCAGTTGTTGACAGTAGACTTGAGTGGTGATTGTTTGGTTGTGTGGTAAGGTTTCAAAGTGTATTGGGTAATTCCAGGACAAATAGACAAATGAAAGTGCCAAATGTACACTCCACCATCTCCAAAATTCATGAAACTTGGTGTGAGGGTTGGTTTTTGTCCAAATTACAAAAATCTGAATTTTTTTTGAAAATTGCTCAAGTTGGTCAAATTTTATGGCTTGACCAAATTTTGGTCAAATGAAGACACCAACAATTTTCAAACATAAATATCTCAGCTGCTAATTGTGGTAGCGTAGTAAGTCTTAAATGATAAAATATGTAAAATTAACTGTAGTTTCTAAATGTGTATCATTTTTTTAGGGTAACAAAAATAAAATTGACTTTTTAGAAAAAATTTCAATTTTTTTTTTTTTGCGATTTGGCAGCGAAGATATCATTTTTCGAAAAAGGGACCAAGAATAAAAAATGTTTATTTGATGTATGTACACCATAATAAGTAACAAAAAGTCAGCTTATAGTTTATTGTAAGGCTCAAAACTGAGTTTGAAATTAAGTAATAAATTTTTTTTTCAGATGACGATTACATACAGACTTGGTCCAAAAAAAGACAATTTTCAAATCATATAAAAAATACATGTAGATAAACCAAAGGAGAAAAAATTTTTTAAAATATATGTACAATGTACAAGTACATACATCAAATAAACATTTTTTATTCTTGGTCTTTTTTTCAAAAAGTTATATCTTTGCTGCCAAATCGCAAAAAAAAAAAATTTGACATTTTTTCCAAAAAATCATAATTTTATTTTTGTTACCCTAAAAAAATGATACATATTTAGAAACTACAGTTAATTTTTCATTTATTCGTTATTTCTCTTCCCCGTGTGCAGAGACGCTCCTTATTTACGTCGTTTCTATTCATTTATATACTGCGTGGTCATTGCAGTTAAATGCATATATATATTATATATATAATATATATATATATATATATATCGTAAAGAACGACGCTTGTATAGGAGATATTCCGCGCAAGACGAGAGAGAGAAAACGGAACAAATGAAAAAATGAAGTACCACCTGGGAATCGAACCCGGGATCTTCCGATTGCCGGTCAGACGGGATACCATTACACCATGGACTTCACTCTTCCAAATGCCGTAATTCTTCTACATACTCGCAGAAACCAATGCCCCAAGGGGGCACCTCCCGCATGCCGTAACATTATATACATTCAACTGCAAAGAACACGCAGTATAAATAACGTAAAGAACGACGCTTGTATAGGAGATATTCCGCGCAAGACGAGAGAGAGAAAACGGAACAAATGAAAAAATGAAGTACCACCTGGGAATCGAACCCGGGATCTTGCGATTGCCGGTCAGACGCGATACCATTACATCATGGACTTCACTCTTCCAAATGCCGTAATCTTCTACATACTCGCAGAAACCGCATGTTACGGC
>JAJOZX010004128.1:352500-413483 GCA_023014485.1 Bathynomus jamesi
GTGTTGCGGGAGGTGCGCGACCAGGTGGCTCCCCACCTGGCTACAGTCTTCAACAAATCGTTGGAGACGGGCCAGGTGCCTGGTGACTGGAGGGAAGCCAACGTGACGCCTATCTTTAAGAAAGGGGATCACGAAAGTCCAGGGAACTATCGTCCCATTAGTCTCACTTCAGTCGTAGGTGAATTATTAGAGGGGATAATAGCGGATAGGTTCGTTGACCATTTGGATTCCTACAAGCTGCTTGGGGACTCCCAACATGGGTTTAGACGGCATAGGTCGTGTCTCACCAACTTGCTCGAGTTTTTCCACGTCATGTTGAGTGAGTAGGCTAAGAGTAGGGCGATTGATATACTTTATCTCGACTTTCAGAAAGCCTTTGATAAGGTACCTCACCGCCGGCTAATGGCGAAAGTGCGCGGGCTGGGTATCGGTGGGGAAGTAGGTAGGTGGATTGAAAACTAGCTGAAGAATAGGCGGCAGAGGGTTGTAATTAAAGGGGTTAGTTCGGGTTTGGCCTCAGTCACTAGTGGGGTTCGTCAGGGTTCCGTTTTGGAGCCACTGTTTTTATCATTTACATAAATGATATCGACGGTGGCATCGTCAGTCGGATCGCCAAATTCGCTGATGACACCAAGCTTGGGGCCAATGTTGGGACGACGCCCGAAGCGATCGAGCAACTGCGTGCGGACCTAGGTAGGTAGGAGAGAGAGAGGGTCCGAAAAATGGCAAATGCCGTTTAACTTGGGTAAATGCAAAGTGATGCACATTGGCTATGCCAATCCCAAGTCGGACTACTCGATGTTGGGGAGTAATATCGAGGTGACTGATTTAGAAAAGGACTTGGGTGTGCTAATTAGCAGCGACCTTAAGTTTACCAAACAGTGCGTAGAGGTTGAAAAGAAAGCCCAGAAGCTGTTGGGTTATATCAGGAGGCAATTTCAGTTTCGGAACAAGGAGATTGTGCTCTCACTGTACAATTCCCCGGTTCGGCCGCACCTGGAGTATGCTGTGCAGTTCTGGTCGCCCACCCTCAGGAAAGATATTGAGAGGCTGGAGCGAGTGCAGGAAAGGGCCACAAAGTTAATCCCTTCCGTTAGGCATAAGGGCTACAATCGACGATTAAGCGCCCTGAACTTGTTTTCGCTGGAAACTCGGAGGCTGCGCGGTCAACTCGTCGAGGTTTTCAAGTTCTTACACGGGTTCAACGATGTCGATTTTCGTAGCATGTTAGTTTAAATGATAACCCAACTTGCAATAGTGGTTGGAAGTTGGATTTGAAACGGTTCAGGACTAGTGTGTGTGGGAATTACTTTACGTATAAGATCTGTGACACGTGGAACAGGTTACCTTCAGAAGTTGTGAACAGTTCCTCTGTGGATCATTTCAAGAAAAGGTTAGACCAAATCTTGCACACTATTTGATCGTGTAGAAATTTTTCCCTGGCACCCGTTGCCATTGGTACCTCCTCGGTATGGGCCGCAAAGCCTTTTGGGCTCTCTCTCTCTCTCTCTCTCTCTCCCCAGTAGTTAGTCCCCCCCCCAGTAGTTAGTCCCCCTCCAACAGCAGGTAGTGACTCTCCTTCCACGTTGGAGGGGGCTCAGGCTCCTGCGGAGATTGTCCCCTCGTTAGTGAGGGGCTCTTCAACTCCCGACATCCCTGGCTGTTCGGGAAACGGGTCGTGCTAGGGGGCGGTCAGAATAGGGGAGGCTCCCTCCGTGCAATGCTTTTTAATGCTAGGTCGATCAGGAACAAGTTTTGCGAGCTACGGGCGCTCTTAGCATCAGAATACCAGGATATCGTTGCTATCACCGAGTCCTGGATTCATACTGATCGTAGGGACTACGTTGGGGAGTTCGAAATTCCCGGGTATAGAATGTTTCGCAAAGACCGCACCCGTGGGAAGGGGGTGGGGTACTAATATACGTCAGAGACACGTTGAGTCCGGTTGACTGCCAGTTCCGGTCGGAACGGGAGCTGCTTGGCGTCGATCTGAACGTGGGAGGGACGAACTATAGGTTAATCTCTGTGTACAAACCTCCGCATCTCCTCCTCGAGGAGGATACAGCCCTGTACACCGAACTCAGTAGCCTGCTAGGGGATAGGGTGTGTGTAGTTTTAGGAGACTTCAACTGTCGCGGCATAAAGTGGGAAAACAGGACTGCCGATGCTGAAGGGAGGAGGCTAGTTGACTTTCCTGATGAGAACTTCCTCACTCACTGGGTCAACGAGCCTACACGAGGCGAAAGCGTTCTAGACTTAGTATTCACGACCGAAGACAATCTCGTCACTGGCCTCAGCATTGACGAATCATTGGGCGGGAGTGATCACAGTCTTATTAGGTTCCGTGTGTGCGTCCCTCGGGTGAAGCGTAGTAACTCGAGAGGCAGTAAGCTCGATCTCCGGCGGGCGAACTTTGTTAGCCTCAGGGATAGCGTAGGAGAGATGGGGTTAGAGGTTGGCGGCGATGTTGAGGGAGTGTGGAGTGCATTCCGGGACGAGTATATGGTGCTGCAGTCTGCTGCCATACCCACAAAACCGGTCACCCCTGCTTCAACGCAGCCTAAGTGGTTCAATCGTGACATCGCTTCGGCTATCCGAAATAGGAAAGTAGCGTATAGGAGGGCGAAGGCCAATCGTTCCCACGAGAACACTAAAGCGTATGTCCGCCTGTGTAGGGAAGTGAGGGCGAAGGTTAGACTAGCGAAACGTAACGAAGAACTACGGGTGGCAAGCCTCTGCAAGGGGAACCCTAAAGAGTTCTTCAGTTATGTTAATAGTAGAAAGCGGCGTTCTGCGGACCTCCGACGCGGACATTGCCAATGTGCTTAATAAGTACTTTGCGGGAGTGTTCACCAGGGAGGATACCCGCGTCATCCCCGAGCCAGGCGTGAGGTACGAAAGTGCTGGCCTGGATAGTGTTAGATGTACCGCGACAGTCGTTGCCGATAGAATAGACAAACTGAGCGCGTTTAAGGCTCCTGGGCCAGACCAGTTTCTCCCCAGAGTGTTGCGAGAAGTGCGCGACCAGGTGGCTCCCCACCTGGCTACAGTCTTCAACAAATCGTTGGAGATGGGCCAGGTGCCTGGTGACTGGAGGGAAGCCAACGTGACCCCTATCTTTAAGAAGGGGATCACGAAAGTCCAGGGAACTATCGTCCATTAGTCTCACTTCAGTTGTAGGTAAATTATTAGAAGGGATAATAGCGGATAGGATCGTTGACCATTTGGATTCCTACAAGCTGCTTGGGGACTCCCAACATGGGTTTAGACGGCATAGGTCGTGTCTCACCAACTTGCTCGAGTTTTTCCACGTCATGTTGAGTGAGTACGATAAGAGTAGGGCGATTGATATACTTTATTCGACTTTCAGAAAGCCTTTGATAAGGTACCTCACCGCCGGCTAATGGCGAAAGTGCGCGCGCTGGGTATCGGTGGGGAAATAGGTAGGTGGATTGAAAACTGGCTGAGGAATAAGCTGCAGAGGATGGTAAGTAAAGGGGCTAGTTCGAGTTGGGCCTCGGTCACTAGTGGGGTTCCTCAAGGTTCCGTTTTGGGGCCACTGTTGTTTATCATTTACATAAACGATATCGACGGTGGCATCGTCAGTCGGATCGCCAAATTCGCTGATGACACCAAGCTTGGGGCCAATGTTGGGACGCCCGAAGCGATCGAGGAACTGCGTGCGGACCTAGGTAGGATAGGAGAGTGGTCCAAAAATGGCAAATGCCGTTTAACTTGGGTAAATGCAAAGTGATGCACATTGGCTAGGCCAATCCCAATTCGGACTACTCGATGTTGGGTAGTAATATCGATGTGACTGATTTAGAAAAGGACTTGGGTGTGCTAATTAGCAGCGACCTTAAGTTTACGAAACAGTGTGTAGAGGTGGAAAAGAAAGCCCAGAAACTATTGGGTTATATCAGGAGGCAATTTCAGTTTCGGAACAAGGAGATTGTGCTCTCACTGTACAATTGCCTCGTTCGGCCGCACCTGGAGTATGCTGGGAAGTTCTGGTCGCCCGCCCTCAGGAAAGATATTGAGAGGCTGGAGCGAGTGCAGGCGAGGGCCACAAAGTTAATCCCTTCCGTTAGGCATATGGGCTACAATCGACGGTTACGCGCCCTGAACTTGTTTTCGCTTGAAACTCGGAGGCTGCTCGGTCAACTGATCGAGGTTTTCAAGCTCTTACGCGGGTTGAACGATGTCGATTTTAGAAGTATGTTTAGTTTAAATGATAACCCAACTCGCAACAATAGTTGGAAGTTGGATTTGAAACGGTTTAGGACTAGTGTGTGTGGGAATTACTTTACGTATAAGATCTGTGACACATGGAACAGGTTACCCTCGGAAGTTGTGAACAGTTCCTCTGTGGATCAGTTCAAGAAAAGGTTAGACCAAATCTTGCACACTATTTGATTGTGTACAAAATTTTCCCTGGCACCCGTTGCCATTGGTACCTCCTCGGTATGGGCCGCAAGGCCTTTTGAGGTACTTCTTTTCCTTGTAACTCCTTGTAACTCTCTCTCTCTCTCTCTCTCTTTGGTGACCAATTGATGGTGATTGGCTGTACTGCTCTGAGGTGAGAGAGCTTTACTGCCCAGCTGGCTGCCAGGCCAGCGTAAAGTCTCGGGCGTAGCCTCTGGGTCTGGTGGGATATCCCTTGAACACTGGATTCTAAGAGTCTGGCCGCTTGTGAGTGACTAATTAGACTTAAGGGGCTGCATCTCGCTGTCGCTCCCGGCGGGAAATCTGTGACGCCTGAGTCGCGAGTGTTTGTCAGTTGGTAGCTGCGACACGTTTGGGACTGTCCGGCCCTGGGGAGACTTTTGGTCGGTGCGGCAGCAGCGAGAGATGTAGTCTTCTGGAAAGGATCAACGTCACTTGCAAATAGGTGGATGCGTCTACGCGCGGGAAGAATTCACCCCCCCCCCTCCTTTTTTATATACTGGTCAGAATGTTTTTGATAGTTTTCATTGCTAGAACGCTTTATCTTATTCAGAGTATTCAGAGTTCGAAAAAAAAAAGTTACAATGACTGGACCGCAGAAACTGAAGGCTGAACGTGCGAGGTGTGAAGTAAACCAGTGGGTGACGAACTTCAAAGAAGCCTGCTTCGCGAAGATCAACCACTCCAGCATGTGCCGCTTTTGCGAACTCATGCGGTTTTACGAGAAGATAGGAGAGGGTCCAGTGGCTCGAGTCGTCCAGACCGGCTGTTGGAGGTGCGGCGGTCACTGATGCGGCTGCGCCTTCCACCCCGGAGCTCATTGATAGGATAGCTGCCATGGAAAGGCGGTCCAGCGATGGACTGGACAGGGCTCGGGACCGCGGAGAAAGGGTAGAGGTGCAAACGGGGGCTAGGGTACAAAATCAGTGTGAAGAATCGCCAGCGACCCACGTGGAATGCACGGAACCGCGGCGCAAGGTGGAGGGCGTAAAGAAGGGGGTTATAGAGAAGGGTGGGAAGGGGCCGATAAAGAAAAAGGGTAGGATGTTGAGGGAATGTGGAGTGCATTCCGGGACGAGTTTATGGTGCTGCAGTCTGTTCCCATACCCTCAAAAACCGGTCATCCATGCTTCAACGCAGCCTAAGTGGTTCAATCGTGACATCGCTTCGGCTATCCGAAATAGGAAATTAGCGTATAGGAGAGCGAAGGCCAATCGTTCGCACGAGAACACTGAAGTGTATGTCCGCCTGTGTAGGGAAGTGAAGGCGAAGATTAGGCTAGCGAAACGTAACGAAGAACTACGGGTAGCAAGCCTCTACAAGGGGAACCGTAAGGAGTTCTTCAGTTATGTTAATAGTAGAATGCCCATTAGAAGCATGATACCGTTAAAGGATCCCAGCGGCGTTCTGCGGACTTCCGACGTGGACATCGCCAATGTGCTTAATGAGTACTTTGCGGGAGTGTTCACCAGGGAACACCCGCATCATCCCCGAGCCAGGCGTTAGGCACGAAGGTGCTGGCCTGGAGTGTGTTCGATGTACCGCGACAGTCGTTGCCGATAGAATAGACAAACTGAGCGCGTTTAAGGCTCCTGGACCAGACCAGTTTCTCCCGAGTGTGTTGCGAGAACACACTCGACCAGGTGGCTCCCCACCTGGCTACAGTCTTCAACAAATCGTTGGAGACGGGCCAGGTGCCTGGAGGGAAACCAACGTGACCCCTATCTTTAAGAAAGGAGATCAAGAAAGTCCAGGGAACTATCGTCCCATTAGTCTCACTTCAGTTGTAGGTAAATTATTAGAGGGGATAATAGCGGATAGGATCGTTGACCATTTGGATTCCTAGAAGCTGCTTGGGGACTCCCAACATGGGTTTAGACAGCATAGTTCGTATCTCACCAACTTGCTCGAGTTTTTCCACGTCATGTTGAGTGAGTATGATAAGAGTAGAGCGATTGATATACTTTATCTCGACTTTCAGAAAGCCTTTGATAAGGTATCTCACCGCCGGCTAATGGCGAAAGTGCGCGCGCGCTGGGTATCGGTGGGGAAATAGGTAGGTGGATTGAAAACTGGCTGAAGAATAGGCGGCAGAGGGTTGTAATTAAAGGGGCTAGTTCAGGTTGGGCCTCGGTCACTAGCGGGGTTCCTCAGGGTTCCGTTTTGGGGCCACTGTTGTTTATCATTTACATAAATGATATAGACGGTGGCATAGTGAGTCAGATCGCCAAATTAGCTGATGACACCAAGCTTGGGGCCAATGTTGGGACGCCGGAGGCGATCGAGCAACTGCGTGTGGACCTAGGTAGGATAGGAGAGTTGTCCGAAAAATGGCAAATGCCGTTTAACTTGGGTAAATGCAGAGTGATGCACATTGGTTATGCCAATCCCAAGTCGGAATACTCGATGTTGGGGAGTAATATCGAGTTGACTGATTTGGAAAAGGACTTGGGTGTGCTAATTAGCAGCGACCTTAAGTTTACCAAACAGTGCGTAGAGGTGGAAAAGAAAGCCCAGAAGCTGTTGGGTTAAATCAGGAGGCAATTTCAGTTTCGGAACAAGGAGATTGTGCTCTCACTGTACAATTCCCTGGTTCGGCCGCACCTGGAGTATGCTGTGCAGTTCTGGTCGCCCCCCTCAGGAAAGCTATTGAGAGGCTGGAGCGAGTGCAGGCGAGGGCCACAAAGTTAATCCCTTTCGTTAGGCATATGGGTTACAATCGACGCTTACGTGCCCTGAATTTGTTTTCGCTGGAAACTCGGAAACCCATCGAGGTTTTCAAGCTCTTACGCGGGTTCAAGGACGTCGATTTTAGAAGCATGTTTAGTTTAAATGATAACCCAACTCGCAACAATGGTTGGAAGTTGGATTTAAAACGGTTTAGGACTACTGTGTGTGGGATTTATTTTACGTATAAGATCTGTGACACGTGGAACATTACCTTCAGAAGTTGTGAACAGTTCATCTGTAGATCATTTCAAGAAAAGGTTAGACCAAATCTTGCACACTATTTGAGTGTGTAGAGAATTTTCCCTGGCACCCGTTGCCATTAGTACCTCCTCGGTATTGGCCGCAAGGCCTTTTGAGGTACTTCTTTTCCTCTCTCTCTCTCTCGTTTGAAGTCGGGGACCGCTCTGCAGGGGCTACACTCGAACTTTACGCAGCTATTGATGGAGGAAACCTATCGACAAAACGTTAATGATATCTGCAATGATTCTCCGTTTGAACCAGCAGAAGACTCTACCGTCAAGATGCGAGTATAAGAATTTATGTACTCGTATTTGTATTTTATTTTTGTGTCCTATATTTATTCGCGAACATATTTATTTTAGTGTTCCTGAGAATACCATTAAACAAAGCGCTCGAGCACCATTCCGTGTTTCCTTCGTGGTTATTTCATCATATATATATATATATATATATATATATATATATATATATATAAATATAATATGCGATGGTGTCCTTTGAAAGCGAAATTTTATTACGAGTTTGCTTCCCTATATGTGTTAACTTAAAAATTTATAGAAAGTTCTACAGGTAGGGTTTTAGAATTACTAAAACTTAAAGGTAAGGAATGCCAACGGTCCTGGGTTCGAGACCCTATAATGGTAGGCGTTGCCTACTATGCACATTGCACAGTTAGGATAAAAGTATTTCTGGCGCTGTAAATTAGTGTACTGTAACTCCTTGTAGCTCTCTCTCTCTCTTCATATATTATATATATATATATATATATATATATATATATATGTAATAATACATTTTCTACTCATCACATTTTATTGTAAAATGTTTCATTAAGATAGCGGGTATCCTCAATTTTTAATTATAGATTAGTTTGCATTAGTACTGAGCTAGACTTTCTGAATACAATTCGATTTGTGAAAAAATTGGATTTTAAAAAAGATTCAGAAAATGTACGAACTAATCAAGTTAACTTAAAATTACCCTTTCTCCTTAAAAGTGCGACGATGAACTGACATGCTATAGCTACTTTTCGTGACAACTTTGAAGAAAAGCAAATAACTGATGGTGATTTGGAAATTGAATTTTTACCGCGCAGTCAACCAAATGAACTGAGTACGGAGATCGAAGTATTGGCTCACATCCGGTCCAACGAATGCCAGGTTGTCGGGGAACTAATGTAAGCTTTTTTCTTTTGATTAAGAACAAGACACATTGTATTTTCATCAATTTATTAAGTGATAGAAATCATGTTTTATAAATTAGTACAATTTTTATACTCGACTTGAACTAGTTTACAGAATTAGCATCCATTAATTTTTAAATAAGCTAGAGCACAATATTGACATTATTGGGGACATCTTATATTTTACACAATACTGTTGCAATTATACATTTTATATATACGAGTAAAACTTTACTCAATACATCGATTGCGCACAAATGGTATTTTATCTGTATGCACACCATTTCATCATTCAGCTCAGTGTGACACGGGTCGAATAATTTTAAAAAATTTATAAGTTCATTTCCACGTGATATGTGCAAGGGAAATGAAGGACAATACATCCCGCAAGTATTACTAAAATATCGTTGTAATTGGTACGGATTCAAGACAATTTCTGGGATATGCAACTGTTCGAGAAATTTTACAACAACAGGGTCACTCAAGGGATGAGTCCCGAATGAATTAAAATAGTACATTCTTTCCCTATTTTTAAAGTAGATGGCAAACCAATGAATCGCTTCGCCACTAATAATATCTGTGTTGACAAGTCCACCGCATTTTCTCGTAGTTGGCAGTTTCAATGTTTCATCGCAAACACACGAATAAATTTAGGGCGTGTGATTCGGTATTCGCATCCATTTTAAGTCAGTGACTACACTCCTAAATCTGTCAATTTCTATTAGAGGTTGTGATTCAAGGTAAACCAGTACACTTATAGGCGCGTCAATCGGTTAAGCGAATTCCAATATGACTGAGATGTTCCCACTTTGTTGTGGACTTAACTATGTATTTACACTAGCAGATAAGTCAGGAGTGGTGTCAAACGGGTAAGGGTTAAACTGATCGATGAATTCTTTCTGCGTTACCCCAATCCCAAGCTCAACACAAGCACCGGTAATATGGACCAGATTACTATATAATATCCTCTCGCGCAAAGCGGAACACAGCGTCTGATGCGTAGTCCATGTACAACGTCCCTCACAGCGCAACACCGTTGGCGTATAGAGTTATGTTTTTAAGGCCGAAATTCTCGAATTTAAAGGCGTTCTTTTTATATTTTCCATTCACCGAAGCGTGTTCCTGCAATCCAATTAATAGCCTTTTAGGTAGAGCCCCTAGGGCGATGTTTTCTATCTGTTTGGAGGCCAACCCTGCGGGTACCGTGTATAGTTTGATCTGTAATCTGTTAATTGGGTATTTACTGTGGCATGTAGTAAATATTTTTTCAATTTCTATTTGTTTTGGTGAACTTCGTTTCACTCACGTACGCGAAGGTATGTTTCCATAACATGAACCACAATGGGGTTTGCGCCCTCTTCTTGATCAGCTTCCAGATTTATGCGGATCTCAGGATTCTTGTGGGTGAGCTTTATTTTCATGTCGATGCCATTCATAAGCAGTTTCTCCTGGAATGTGAAATCTGTATGTAGTAGTCCAAAACATTCGTACATCATCTTTATACAATTTTAAATTTATCCTTTATACTACTTTCGTCTTTCGTCTGATAATAACCCTCGGCAGTTAAAAAGGTATCCTTCGCTTCTTTTGAAAAGTTGAGGACATTTTCAGATAGGCTTGTAGGTGATAACCGTTCCTGCAGAGATGTTGATCTGATTTAAATAGACATCACACTGGATGAATATGAAATGTAGAAAGTTTGTTTCGGGAAATACAACATATTTATCATCGCAGTCCGTTCCATCTGAATGGGCTATACGTAGTTTAGCGGACATGTACATGCAGCTTGGATCAAAAAAGTAAGGCCCTGAGCTGGATATCACGAATTCTATAGGAGCACTCGGGGAAGTAAATTAAGTTTAACGGGTTAATCGTAATAAAGTCACTGTGCTCAATAGAAACTTGTGTTGGGGTATATCAAAGAGGAACTGCGCCGATTTACAACATTGCGAGCTACACAGATGGATGAAGCGTGCCATGACGAGCAAAAATAGTGCCACCTCTCTCGACTAGTAAACATCCTATGATTCGTGAGAGCAATGTCCTTAGCTTATATCAGTTAAATTTTTTTTTCTTTTTGACGTTCTTTTACGTTTAACGCCACGTGCTGGTGACCCCTTCTTCTTCCCACCACCACGCATTTCTCTCTTTGCATCTTTGATGGTTTTGTCCGGTGTATGTTTTAAGTGCTGTTTTAGTGCTTCTTTAGGTCTAGGCACCGCCATTATGTCTTCTACCGTGTTAAAACCTGATTGTAGCGCCTTCTTCCCGAGGTATCTGGCGCCCCTCTTCAGCAAAGGGAAAAAATGGATCCAAGCTCACTGCCACGCTAGTATTATACCCCTCGATAGACTGTGAAAGGCCTTTAGGACATTATAACTCAGTGCGACGATGTGTGCAATGCGGAGCAGACGCGCCTGGGTATCCCGAACAAACTGGTGCTCCACGATATTGCTGTAAATATAGCACATGTCTGGGGATGGATAGCCATTGTCCTATTTCTCCATTTCAACTGATACATTAAGCTGGACAAGTCATGTTGTGCCTCGTGAAAGGTCTCTCTTTGGAGAGCTGCCCCATATCGGCCGTAGGTTATAATTTTGAACAGTCCTTTGTCTTTAATACTTATATTATCCTGTGATTTTAGGGTCAGAGCATGTACAGGGGTTTCTTTGTTTACGATTTCGTATAAATCAGCCGTAAGATTTGAGCTTTTTAAACTTTCGTTTAAGTATCTCACAACATCCTCAGCCGCACCATAACGACCCGGGCTTAGTGTTACTACTGTAGTGTAATACAGTGCCTCTCCACTCCGGGCGGCACGCGTGATTTCATCCCTAATTACCCCTGCCTTTTTCACACTCACCACGATCTCTAAGATCCGTAAAAAAGGGTTCTTTATAATCAATACTTAAGCTGGTAGATAGTTAAATTTCGCATATCCCCACCTCATACGAATCACGTTCCAATTCAATGGGCCCATGGAGTTCTGTTACAAAGTTGCCCAGGGTGTTGTTAGGATTACAGAAAGAGAAGAAAATGACGGTAGTGTGACATAGAAGTGGTTAAGCGCCATGTTTATACTATTTAAGCTTCATTATTGCAGCAGCTTTTATATAGTTGTTGAAGCTTTCTGGGTACCTTAGCCATTTTACCAGATACATTTTTCTCTTTGCTGAGCCTTTGCTGCCTAAAATTTTTTCAATGTTAAACACATTTTTTCCTAAACGTCACTTTCTGCAACTCTTCGCGGTGAAAACCTCCTGCGATTTCTTCCCCATTCAAATCTTCAACGTAGTACAGCATTATCTCGCCTTTAGGTCTCATAGCCCTAACTTTAAAAGTCTCACGTGTCCGACCTTGCTCAAATCCCTTCGCAAATTTATTTCCCGAACGGGATAGCCTTACATAATCATTGATTTTTAAACGTGTAGTGTGTGGCGGTGCTCTACTAATATCTCTTCTCACCTCACGCTGTGTGCGTACTTCTTTCTAAAACCTCGCTAGGTGTTGTCCCAATCGCGCGATGGTGTGAACGGTTGTATGATAAGGGCAATGATTCCAGAATGTTTATATATGTGTGTGTTTTTGTGTGTAAAATAGCGATGCATACGTTCTTTTATGGTACGTTCAACTCTTTCAGCTAAAGAGGCCTTATGTATCGAATTGCTAGTGTAGCAACTGATATTAAACTCTGCCAACATGTTCTGAAAAGGTCGGCCTTTAAATTCTTTCCCCATATCCGTACAAAAATAGCCTGGAATCCTGTTTTCTTTCAACATCAGCGTTTTGGTAGCTTGAGCAACTGTTTCAGGCGATTTATTTTTCAGGGGAATTAGTCACAGATATCTGGAGAAAACATCTATTATGAATAGGATGTAGTGATAGCCATCATTATATACTGAAAATCTTTGCATGTCTGTTAAATCCGCTTGGCAAATAGAGTCAATTGAAACCGCTGTTGTCTTGGCTGTTTTAAACCTTTTTCTCACCGGCTTATGAAGTGTATAAGCATCCTTCTCCCGAAAAAACCTCTCAACATCTTTTCTCCCTACTCCATCATTGTAAACACCTCTGTACAGTCTATCAACACCGCAGTAGGAGGCTGGGTAAGAAATGTCATAATAGCGTTTTCTTAATATGTTAGCCATTTGCGTGGAGAGGGTTGGCGGTTATTGTTTGGTCTCTTCTTTTCTTCTTCAGAAATGCTACCGTTGTTGGGGGTGATGACGTACTCAGTTGTGGCACATGCGAGGCTTGCTCCAAGTCTTTTAACCTGTTCAGATTTCTTATCAATTTCTTTGGGGACATTTATTTGTTGTAGTCTTGCTTTAATATGCTTCCATCCTGATGGTGAGGGTCTGTCCCACTTTCTCACCAGATCATGGACAATGTCGACGATATTCGAGCCCTGTGCCCTTGTTCCTTCAACAATGACCTCGCCTGAATCGGTTCACTGTATAATGGGGTCCTCACTCAATAGATTATAAAGATTTAAGCCTTTATTCCACAATGTATGTGGGAGACTGCTTTTTAATAGATGTTCGATATGTTGTGGGGGCGCACAGTTATTCTTTGGTTGGTCATCTCTAACGTCGGCCTCAGGTCTTATGTCGCCATGCTCATCGTTGCCTGCGCTGTGCCTAATAACCACGGAGATTTCTGTCAGATTCTTATAATCTTTGTACTCATGAAGAAATTTCTCCAGAGCCTCTTGGTATAAGATCCTTTTCTCATCAGGTGACTTTTCACTGTTTAGTAGGTCTAACAATTCGCTTTCCTTTCTTTTAAGCCTACATTTACGGGGTTCTATAACGTGTCTGGACCCTTTGAACTTTGCAGTGAAGCACACACCTCGTGCGGAATCACTACCACTTTCTTCATTATATTAATCTTATCAGTAAAGGTCCCAAAACTGAAAATAAGATGGGGAGGAATGATCCCCCTCTTTGTAAAATAATTCGCTCTCTCTCTCTCTCCCGCAGTTTGACTTTTACGAGCGAGCATACGTATTATGTTCTTGTAATGACGTAGGCAAGCCTTCTGTGAAGGTTTCATTGGTACATTACATTTTATAACATTAAGCAGATTTCACAGATGCATTTTAAAAAGTCCGAGTTGATATTTTAAAAAAAAAATTTGCCTCAATGCCCGGAGCAGTCGACGATAGAATTTTATTAATTCACGATATTTCTTTAGCCTATTTTTCATTCTGGAATGTACACCGTTTCAGGCTCGTTTGGAAATATACTCGTTCTTAGAAGCACTCTAAACGTGTTTCGCAGGTGAAGGCTACAAAGCAAATATCCGTAACATTGACTTGTAGCTTCTTTATAAACTTCCAAAAATTCCTTACGCTGATTCGGGAACATTTGATTGTCTAACACCCCAATTTATGACATGACATCTCTACGTAGCGCGAACAACACTAGATATTGTGTATTTAACGACATATGGCACATTATCTATTTTTGAAAAATAGATTCTGATTGATGAACACGCTTATGTTAAGATGGTGGGAGAACACTAAATGTCTGGGCAAAGGTTTTTTCCATTTCTAACACGAGATCATCAATTACAATGACTGTATGTTCATTTCCTTTTAACGAGTTAACGTCATATACGCCTTTCTGGAACAAAATATCTTGGTATTCGTTGAACACTGCCTAGTACGTCGAATAACACCATACGACATTATGCACAAATTTTGAGAACATCTCCCCCTTATCTTTAATGATTTTAAGCATAAACACAGTTTTACCACATCCTGTAGGGCCAGATATAATACATGTGGACGGGCTCGTGAACCTGAATTTTTCTACAGATTCCACCTCTAACGAAATATAATAAAAATTTAAGTGATGTTCCTTATATTCTACAGTCATGTTTTCCTCTTCCACAGAACGGTGAATGACGACGAGGTACAGCATCATGTCCCCATAATCGATATTACAGACGACCCTGATGACAGTGTAGTTGTGGTTACAGACTCCATCCCCGCTGACGAGCCCACACGAGCGACAGCTGTAACACCACCACGCGACAATTCAAAGCGGAGGCATGATGAAGAGCCTTGCACGTCAGGCATAAAACGTACCAGGAGTGCACCGGTTGTTAGACCCCCAGTAATAGAGTCCCAGCCCTCTACGTCTTACGACATAACCCCCACACTATCTCCCTCCTGAAATAAAGTTGTATCCCCTTATACCTGTTCAATTCCGGGTACATCCTCCACAACAGCTGCAGCAGCTTCTCGCTCTTTAGAGGATGGCATAACATTTGAGTTGGTGCGCGCCGCTAGCCCCACCCCGGCCTTGACTAGAAATCGGTATATAGTCAGGGTTGACCCTGGAACCCTGTACAGCAATAGTGTTGAACACGGTCTGAGACGCGTAGTTGAACGTATTGTGGAGTTTGGACTTCAGAACCGCGACGAACGTGAAGTCAGGACGAGGTTGTCCTTCGGGTTCGGGTCAGATGACGGGGATGTACAGTATATGATTTTTGGGTAGTAATACCATTCAGACGCTTGGCAGCTGTAAATATAGTATATATATTAGGCTGTATAAGGCAGGCCTCTCAAAGTAGTACAGCCTTCAATATGGACAACTTCAGTAGATATTTACCGTGTATTCCGTGTGCGGGTCATAGTGCTACACCTTATACTGTACGCAACTTCAATTCTTAGGCTATTTACGGACGGTATATACAGTAGATACCGATCGTGGCTGGCTGCGGCTTATAGCAATAGTCTTAGCCCATATGTTTAGTATGCTAAATACACTGGGCCAAAAAATTTGGTTGCCGACGGTTGTGCAGCGTGCTTGTAAACTGGCTTCAGATTACAAGCTTGAGTTTGATTGTATGGGTCCTGAAGAGTTGAGAAGGTGGAGCAGGAAACGAATGTTCGTATAGTTGAATTAAGAATGGATGATCGTCGTAGGACCGTGTATATTTTTAAAAGCAGTGTAAGAAATCGTACAGGACCTCTACTTATTTTAGGATTGTCAGGAACAACGTATCTCCCCATCCGTAATATAAGGGACCTTTACGCGAGTTATGATAAAAGTAGAAAATATGGAAGGCATCATGATTTGTGTAAGGGATGTCTCGAGTTTGCGAATGATATAGTGAAATATTGTAAGGAATGCCACATGGTGGTGTGAGCAGTGTAAAAGTTCCAAATGTGAAAGCCGTGTAGTTGAAACTGAGAAGAGGGATTGTAATGTGTGTAGACGTACATTTTTGAATAATAATTGCTTTGACCTCCATAAGTCAATTGGCACGTGCAGGAAAATGAGAATCTGTGAATGTGTATGTTTCATATGATAGATAATTGGAGAAATTCAAGCATAAATGTAATGAAATTCAGTCCTACATGCCATGAAAAATATAAGGCGGATGGAGTAAATCATGTATATTATTTGAAAGACGCTAAACTAAAAAAATAAACCTTGTATAACTGTGTACTACGATATAGAAACATATAAGGTTGCTGAAACCAAAAAGGTTATATTATGTCTACTTGTACGTCAGACTATCTGCGATGAGTGTCAAATGTGGTAAACGGAGAAACGTTTTTAAAACGATCGCTTACGATAACCCTCTGAAACTCTGTCCTATATTGTCAAGTTAGCGGACAAGTTAAAAAAAGACTACATTCTTGCCCATAACCGTGCAAAATTTGACTCAGTTCCTTTATAAGGAACTCCTTGAACACTAGTCATAGGAGATTTTTACAGGCGACCCCTTGGAAAGGGGACTACCTTCCCCCAAACATTACTTTAACTACACCAACATGAGTGATAGTGAGCGTGAAGATTTTGACCGCTACTACAACAGTTTTAATGAAGATAATCCTTACAACATAGCTGATGAATGTCAGCCTTATTGCGTGAATGATGTGCGAGTGCTTAGAGTATGTTTCAAGGCCTCCAGAAGGATGTACGTAGATCGGTTCAACTGCGACCCGCTGCAAGTCGCAACCACGATCGCATCATTGTGCTTTACTGTGTTCAAGAACACGTTCATGCCTAAAGACACCTTAGCCTATCCTATCCCCGTCGTCTATCAACATGATGGCGCTCCTTGTCACTATGCCAAAATTGTTCAGGATTATCTAAATGGACGTTTTCCAAATCGCTGGATCGGACGCGGAAGCAACAGACCTTGGCCAGCGAGATCACCAGATTTAACCCCTTTAGATTTCTTTGCATGGGGCTTTATCAAATCGCACGTCTATCAGACGAAGATTACGAGTCTTGAAAACTTACGTACACGTATACGAACTGCTGCAGATAACATAACCCCGCAAATGCTCCAGAATGTGTTTAGAAATGCTGCGGAACGATTTGAGCTGTGCAGGGATACTGATGGGCGTCACGTCGAATCCTACTCTTAATTATTTAATAAATGTTACCACTTCATCATTTTATGATTGAATTCCATATAATTTCCAAGTGCTTCACAAAAATAGATCCTGACTTTATGTACACCCTGTATATATATATATATATATATAGATTATATATATATATATATATATATATATATATATATACGGTGTCCCATAAGTCCGGCATCATAGGAGAAATTCATATTTTTCTATTTCTACAAACCATAATTCATATTTTTCTTATGCTCGGGATGCCAATTTCCCGTCCACCATTCTCTTCAGTGACGAGGCTGTTTTTTATGGAAATGGTGAGGTAAATCGACAGAACACCCGCTACTGGTCTCAAAACAACCCTCACTGGTATACCTCTTCAAAGAAACAAGGTGCATCTCGGGTGATGGTATGGTGTGGCATTTGGAAGGATCGCATCATAGGCCCCTCTTTTTCGATGAACATGTCACTGGAGGCACCTACCTACGTATGCTCAAGGAAGAAGCATTTCCCAGTGTCTTGGACGAAGAAGGAAATTTCCCAACATGGTTCCAGCAAGACGGCGCTCCTGCACATTACAGCACCCAAGTAAGGAATACCTGTACCAACAATTCCCTGGTCATTGGATAGGACGTCGAGGGCCTGTGGAATGGCCAGCTAGAAGCCCGGATCTCACGCCACTAGATTTTTATCTCTGGGGCCACTTGAAAGCGCTGGTATACGCAGAGAAAATTAGGAGTGTTGAACATTTGCGGCAGCGCATTATTGGGGCATGTAACACCATTACTCCTGACATCATTCACCGTGTGCTTGCTGACTCGGTATCACGTCTGAATTTGTGTATTGAAAACAATGGTGGACATATTGAGCACGTTCTGTAAATAAAAGCTTTTGTTTTGCCTTTTTTTATTATTTTTCCTATGATGCCGGACTTATGGGACACCCTGTATATACCCGTAAACGATATGTTTATTTTATTTATTACGCATATTTGAATGTTTATTAAATAAATCATGTTTCAATTTGGGTTTCATTTTCTCCTGTGTGTGTGTGTGTGTGTGTGTGTGTGTGTGTGTGTGTGTGTGTGTGTGTGCGCATGAAAATATCCTAAGCTCCGACCACTAAGATCGATCAAAGGGTCACGTGACTCCTGTTACTACCTGTGCATATCTTTACCCTGCGTGCTCAGTTGACCGCTGCAAGCCCTTGATCTCAGACGCATATTTGAAGAAGACCTTTGATATTGCGTGCTGGACGTGTATGAAGTGGTATTCGGTAAAGTCGGAAGATGTGGTGAATACTGAAAGACACTATCCCTCCCTCCTTTGAGACTTTTAAGGCTATATTGAATTGTGCAAAGCGTGAGGGGCAAGAGGTTCAAATACTCTATGGATATTCTGGCGAGAGCATTGCCGGATTTCGCGGCACAAACGATGTAATGGACTACGTTGTAGGGCTAAACTGTACAAAAACGTACATATACCGTGAAGTGAAAGAAACAACACGTGCAGGAGAGAATCAACGGGCATGGGTTGAGTGTGTTGTTGATGAGTGGTGTCACAAGCGGTATTATGTCTTGCTGCATCATGCCGAGTACACGTACCCTGCGGCTGAGACTGTAAATCTTGTCATAATGGATAGTCTTAAGTACTTTTACCACTACATTCAATATATATCAGGACGAGGTTCGTAGTGAGATTGTGGCTAAAGGCCTGTGAGAGTTTTTAATAGAATTTAGAGACGAGTATTGACTGCTAAGCAAAAAGGATAAATACGGGCACATGCTTCTCTTAAATAGTGCGCCGGATTGTGAATAAAATGTGTTTAGTTCGTGGAAATGAACGAGAAATGTCTAGTGCGCAATCTGGGGAGTGATAAATCATTAAAGTCGATATTGCGTCATGTATCGGAAAAAACCTGATTGCCCAGTATAATGGGCACAAGTATTCACGTGATTCTTTCATGCTGAAACAAACCCATACACGAAACATTAACGTTTGGTATGACTCGTCAGTGTGACTCACTCCTCATAGTCATATCAGAGCTTGACCCGACTGGACGTGCACTCCTCAATAGAATACGCTGGAACTTTCCTTGAGCAGCATTCTCAATGCCGTCTACGATGTGTGCATGACGAAGTCATTGCGTGTGTTCAGACGTAAGACCGGTGTCATTAACTATGTACTTGGAACGACTTGTGGACAAGCAAACTCTGGTAAACGTAACGTTGTTTATTTAAGTGTTGAGGAGATGAAGAGTGTCTTCGTGATAGTTGAGAAGTGGGGTGAGGACCGTTATTAAATACCTGCAGGTGTAGGTACAAGAAGAGAACAGATTAGTGATCCCCCTCATATGCCGTTGTTTGTACTTGTATATAAATAACGATCAGCCATGCATACGACTGATGTGGAAGAATGCATCTCATAATAACGTTCTTGTCCCCACGCGAAACCGCTTCATCCTCGACAGAATGTTTGAAATAGTCGGTTTCCGCAAGCTAAAGCCTATATTTGACGCATGTGTTACGGATATGGTTTATTTTGATGCGGTTCTTGAATATGCATACAACGCTCTGCTCGAAGGGTTTATCGAATGTAGGAATGAACAAGGCGAGAATGGTCGAGCTGGATGCTTATTTAAAAGGTTTAGACACTGAAATATCATGAACTGATACAAAGCACTTGAGCGGTACACGGCTGAGCTCACCTACATTGTTCGCCGTGAAGAATTGTTTCTTTATATAATGAGCAGCTGTCGTTACGACTTAGAAGATTATTTCAACTGCCGCTATGCGTTGTGAAAAGAGTTCACGATTGAAAAGCTCGGATCGGTAAGCGAAAACCCTCGATTGGAGTGTTTATAAACTTTAATTTAATAATGATGTGGCTAACGACGCCCTCTTTGTGCGTGCTTTTGATTGTATTCTGTCCGTGTTTAAAGATAACTTGCTGACCAATTGTAAAGTGGGCACAAAAATAGTATTGAACGAATTGAAGGCCATTTACATCGAGTATAGGCACCCGCACACCTTGAGTGATGAAATAATATTAAGCCGTATTTATTGCATAGTACAAAGCAACAATGATGTAACTGTAGACTCGATCACGTGCGAGTTTAGTGTATTAGTTAAGCGCAGTAGAACATAAAGTGTATGTATATTATTTGAAGTTTATATATATACATGTATGTATTTGCTCGTACATATATTAAATGCACATATACTCGTATTAAATGGGTATATAGTTTTATCCTGTACTATTACCTTTTATTTTATATACAAGTTTGGCTGTTTATATATATATATATATATATATATATATATATATATATATATATATATATATATATTGTATTTGCTCATACATATATTAAACATGTATATAGATTTCTCCTGTACTAATATATTATTTAAGAATGTATATATTTATGTATATATCGTTTAATTTGTGTTTTATGTATATTTATTTTAATGTATATTTATTTCCTCTATATATTTCATGAATTATTTCCCTTAACTCCTCTAAATAAACAAAAAGATGTAATGGGTAATGGTGTTTTTTTTTATTCTTTTAGTTGTGTGTACATAAGCAAAGGTCTTTTTCAACTCGATCCTGTTGTTTTGAATTCCTTCAGAACAGATTTAGATAAGAAAGGTAGAACGCTAAATCTTTGGTAAACTTGTATGCCACCCTAATAACGTTTTTTTTCAATTTTTATATACAAAAAGGGCAAAGTGCTAAAACCCGGGCAGATTTCCATAATAAATTTGTAAATTTTTTTTTATCTATAACATTGGTTGGAAACAATTCATTTAATCTTGTGCTAAAAATCGATAATTTTTCAATTTTTATATACAAAAAGAGCAGAGTGCTAAAACCCGGGCATATTTCCAGTATAAATTTGTATATATTTTTTTTTTTATCTATAACATTGGTTGGAAACAATTCATTTAATCTTGTGCTAAAAATCGATAGTTTTTCCTTATAAATTTGTGTGCCCCTCCCACAATCCTTTAATTTTTTCTCCGTTTATTGTGTATATATATATATATTAGGGTGGAGCGAAAAATACTTTTTTTCTAGGATGAAGTTCTAATAGGGATTAAAAGTTGCATTTAGTGGACGATATATATCTGCCAAAATATGAGTTCATTTGTTTAATATTTTCCGCTGCCACCAGGGGGCTAAAGTTAACACAATTTTGGGTAAAAAGGAAAAAAATGCTTCTATTTTAGGTTTATCAAACTATTATAAAATTTTATCTTAGAATTATCTAATAGTTTGATTAAGATTCTTAAATGATAAAAATTCTTTTTGTAAAAATGCATTTTCATATGCTTAATATCTTCAGCTGCCACAAGAGGGCTGAAGTTAACTTAAAAATGACAATTAAGTATGATTCTGTATTTACTTGAAAAAGGGAACAGCAATAAATTAGGATGTCTCTCCTCCTTTATACTGGCTTGAGACAGTTAAGAAACGTTATTTCGTGCCTTAGCTGAGTTACCACCCTTTCCCCAACCAACCTCCCTCTAGAAAGGGTTCTTGCTGAAGACTATTTAGTAATTTGCTTTTGTGTCAAATTTTGGCTGTTTTTTCCTTGATTCTAATGTAGCACGAATCCAACCGCTTGACGCATCTCTCTACGGCTTGTGTATGACATGGAAACTGAAATAATTCTGAATGAAGAGTAGTACCATGTTTGATGCATGATTCAATATCATCAAGAGAAACTCCTTTGGTTATCGGTGGTTCTGCTATCTGAAAATCTTGCCACATAATGAGATCTCTATAGTCTTTGACATAAAAATTTATTTCTGGCACCTTAAAATACCTGATAACATCTTTCTTGAATGCATGCCCTTGCTTTTATGATACGCCTAAATCCCAACTGACGCACATGCTCCCTTTCATCAGCTATCATTGCAATGAGAATGTTTTCTTGATTTGCGTAATATGCATTTCGCTGAATGACTGAGTCATGTACTCTCCTAAGCTCTTCACGGAGATACCGGCTTCTTGCAATCATATGCCACATATGTTTAGCACCATATTGGCATAATGGTTTACGCTTTATCTGAAACCACATTGGTGCGTATACCCTAACAATGAAAGTAGCTAATTCTTGTAAATTGCCTGAATGATTCTCTGTGCTTGCATATAACCGCAGAGTCCTGTTTGCTGTGGTGAGCCACCTTGAATGTGATATATTGCCTGGACTCTTATGACTAAGACTCTTTGAGAATGTTCCACTTGATATAGCCTTGTGAATTTCAAGAAGGTATTTCTGGTCGGTACTTATGTCATCTACATCAATTTCACACATGTCCTCTTGAATTTCAATGGGTTTGAAGTTAACTATGGGAAGCTTTTCACAGTCTGAAAGTGCTCGGCCAATTTCTCCTGAAAATGCTCTTGGTCCAGTAGTGGTACCATCCAAGTGATGAAACAGATGGCGCAATGGAAGTTCATTAAGGTGTAAAAGGAATATCAGCCACTGCAATGGCTTATTAAAGGCTTCTTCCAGTAATCTTATTGTGCCTCCAATACTACCAGTGTTAACCACTGTCGAATCACAGCCAACTGCAACGATGTTCCCTATATCAACATTCCTTTCTTTCAAGCAATTCACTAGCGCTGTGCAAATGTATTTAGCTTTGCCACTGGAAGGTGTCACATGCACAAAGTACAGAGTGTGTGGTTCAGATATTATGCTGATATGCTCTTCGCGTTTGGTTCTGTGGTGGTTAGAGCCATCACTCTCCTGGACTTGAATCATTGTTTTATCCTTTCTGCCATCAAAGTATAATCCCCGCATGGTTTTTGGCTCTCCTATCTGTTGTAGTTCCTTTCTCTGTTTTTGTCTTTCACGTCTTAGCTTACTTCTGTCTATAATATTCCCTTTGTCTTCGGGAGTAACAATTTTAAGATCTGCCAATACTGCAGAAGCAATAGCAGCCCCAGCTCTGTCCGACATTTTAAATCTATCACAAGTAATTGCTAATGAAGGCAGTGGCTCACGCATCTGTTGTTCTGATATTACATATTGAGTCGAGGTTGTATCTTCCTCATTATCTTCAGATATCTCTTCTAGTTGTTGAAGTTCACTTGTCTCTGTTTCGATTTGTAAGTTGGACGTATTGGTTATAGCAGCACTAGTTGTTTGTGAGGATTCCAGACGTGCTTTTTCCATTTCCTTTCGATGTTCTCTTGCTTGTAATCGTCTTGTGTGTGCTATGTCAATGCTTCCTATCACCATTATTCTGCGTGTTCGTTGGTCATTTAAAAAATCCTGCTCTTTTGGAGGGACTTTCTTACTCTTTTCACATGAGCATCTCCTAACTCCTTACATTTGCAGGTGCAGATGTCAAACAAAGTGCATTTTGAAGAGTTTTCAAATTCTTCAAGCTGATTTTTGTACTTAGGCTGATCCTTGCGTGACTTGTATGGCTTTAATAAGGACCTGTATTTATCATGGTACACTCGCATCATCTGTAAAACGCGTGTATGTGAAACTATTGGCAAAGAGGCCTTCTTCCAAATATTTTCTACCTTTTTGGAAACTGCCTCTGCTATTTCAGAAAATGAAGGCTCCTTGTTATTCATCTGCTCCTTCACTAAATGTTTTGTGAACAGGTAATCTTTCATAATGAAGTTATAAGTTGGTAGTTGCATATCACTCATCTCACAAGGTACTTCAAATATGGCACACTTCATATGTTCTCTAGTGAAATGTTTATATTTAGTATTTGATGCCATAATATTTTTAAGAAAAATTCACAATCACAAAATATTCTGTAACATCAAAACATTATATAATTAATATATAATATATTTTATAAGTATAATAATATATTACATAAATATATAATATATTATATAAATAAACTAAAATTATATAATACATTATAACAAGCATTTTATAATAAAATCAATATTATCTCTATATAAATCACTTTAAAATAAAGTTTTATAATATTCCGATCATATTAAAAAACTCTCCGATCAACTGAGCGACTAGGCCTACTACCTAAGAAGACAAGTGTTAACACACTGTTCTAATGACTCACAGAAAGAAATTCCTTCACACCAAAACCCTCCCCCACAACCCTCCCCAACAACATTCAGTTTAGTCTCAACATGACTCAGTTACTCTAAATTGTGTTAACTTCAGCTCTCTTGTGGCAGCTGAAGATATTAAGCATATGAAAAGGCATTTTTACTAAACGAATTCCTATCATTTAAGAATCTTAATCAATCTATTAGATAATTCTAAGATAAAATTTTATAATAGTTTGACAAACCTAAAATAGAAGCATTTTTTTCCTTTTTACACAAAATTGTGTTAACTTTAGCCCCCTGGTGGCAGCTGAAACTTTTAAACAAATGAACTCATATTTTGGCAGGCATATTTGGTCCACTAAATGCAACTTTTAATCCTATTAGAACCTCATACTAGAAAAAAAGTATTTTTCGCTCCACCCTAATATATATATATATATATATATATATATATATATATATATATATATATTATATATATATATATATTATATTTTTTTTTCTGTAACCTATATATGGGCTAACTCTATGTACTTCAGTGTTCCTGAGGATTTCATTAGACGAAAGCGCTTCAGCACCATTCTGTGTTTCCTTTCCTTCGTGGTTTTATTCACCATAAATATTTTTCACGTGTTACTTTCGTGAAATAATTGCCATATTATATATATATATATATATATATATATATATATATATATATATATATATATTAAGGAATAACTGGGGAGATGGGATACATAAACAATGCACCTTCAATAAATATATACATACATATATATACATACATATATATACATTATATATATACATACATATATATGTATAGAAACGACGTAAGTATAGAGGAGTGTTCTGCACACGAGGAAGAGAAATAACAAACAAATGAAAAATATGGCACATTGGTTAAAGCAAGAGGAGCTATCTGGCTGGGAGAAATGATCATTCGGCGCAACCCATTTTGCTGTACCCTTCAGTTAAAAGCAGATGCTTAAACACTAAATCGTTTAAACATGAATAAATTTTGAACGTTAACAAAGAATAATTTGCTATATTAAATCAAACAAATAAATCCAAAATATCTCAATTTTTGGAGGAGTTAGTACAATCTAAAGTTGGGTGTACTTTTTTGTGGGACATATGGTATATGTGTGTGTGTGTGTGTGTGTGTGTGTGTTTATATATACACACACATACACACATATATATATATATATATATATATATATATATATATATATATACAGGGTGGGCGGAAAGTAGCTCCCTATTTTGGATTGGTAAAAAATTACGTATATTTTCCATTTATTTCAGAAGAAATAATATGAAAAGGTAGGCATACATGGTAGGTTTTCTCTAAAATTCAATGTGGGCTCCAAATCTTTCCACCAGCTTCTGGAGCCGCCCAGGAATGGTGTCCACTGATTTTAGCAGGAACTCCGGCGGGATGGAGGACATGACTTCCCTAATTCGGTCCTCCAGTTCTTCCAATGTCCTCGGTTTGGTGCGGTAGACTTCTTCCTTTACCCACCCCCAAAGAAAGAAGTCGCACGGTGTCAAGTCGGGGCTCCTGGCTGGCCATTGATGTGGACCACGACGACCCATCCAACGCCCAGGGAAGTGGGCATCCAGCCACTCACGGACAACAAGAGCGAAGTGCGGAGGGGCGCCATCTTGCATAAATATCAGATCGTCGATGTTCTCCCATGTGCTGACAACCGGCCAGACCTCGTTTCGCAACGTAGCAAGGTACCGCTCAGTATTCATGGTGTTGCGCAGAAGGAACGGGCCCACAACCTGATCTGAGGTCATACCACACCACACCGTTTCACTGAACCGATTCTGCCGTTTTTCAGCGGTAACCGTGCGACTTCTTTCTTTGGGGTGGGTAAAGGAAGAAGTCTACCGCACCAAACCGAGGACATTGGAAGAACTGGAGGACCGAATTCGGGAAGTCATGTCCTCCATCCCGCCGGAGTTCCTGCTAAAGTCAGTGGACGCCATTCCTGGGCGGCTCCAGAAGCTGGTGGAAAGAGTTGGAGCCCACATTGAATTTTAGAGAAAACCTACCATGTATGCCTACCTTTTCATATTATTTCTTCTGAAATAAATGGATAATATACGTATTTTTTTACCAATCCAAAATAGGGAGCTACTTTCCGCCCACCCTGTATATATATATATATATGAATACACTATATCAAATGGCTGGCTACGCCTTCTAAGCCGACTGACGGATTTTTAAGCCAACTGTCAAGAATATCTCTATTAATTAAATAAATAGCGCAATCTAGTATCTCAAACGATATATATATATATATATACCTACCCTTTACGCCTTCTAAGCCAGATTAAGTCAACTGGCGGATTTCGAGTTCTAAGCCAGATGAAGCTCTAAAGAACTTTTATTATGCGTCTGTCTCGCAGACGTAGGATGCTCTCTCTCTATTCCTCTCTTACCTTCCTAAGCTAGGGAAACCCTTTGGGGGGTGAGGCCGTCTCACCTTCTACTCCAAAAGTCTCTTCTCTCTCAAGTTAGGTGGACTTCCCCAGCTTGCTGGAGAATTCCCCCTTTTTTGGGTACCATGGGGGTGGGGGTTGACACCTTGCAAGAAGGGTGGGGTGGTTGGCACTGGCACTCATTTGATCAACATTGCAATTGCTCTGCACTCTACCATTTTGTGGCCATACTACTACCATCTACCATTGCTCAACACAGAAAACCACTTTCTGATGGTGATTATTTAAAAGAAGCGTTTATTAACTGCTCAGATTATTTACTTGAAGATTTTCAGAATAAAGATCAAATAATTAAACGTATTAATGAGTTGCCTATGGCCAGAAATACGGTCAAAGAGAGAATAATTATCATGGACAAAGATGTATCTGATCGATTTTCATTGGATTCGACAAATGCTGGAATGTTTTCAATTTGTTTGGATGAAAGTACAGATGTCACATCACAGGCCTGTCTTGCAGTTATTGCAAGATTTTATTCCGAATTTAATGAAGGAAGAGCTAATTAAATTGGTGACACTGCCTGAGAAAACCACAGGACAGGATATTATGAATGAATTGAAGAAGGAATTCATCCAAATGAGTATTAATTCAGAAATATTGTATCTGTGACGACTGATGGAGCTCAGAGTATGATTGGGAAAAATGTTGGAGTTGTTCAATTATTTAAACGAAGTGAAATACCCTTTAGTTGAATTTCATTGTACAGGGTGTACATAAAGTCAGGATCTATTTTTGTGAAGCACTTGGAAATTATATGGAATTCAATCATAAAATGATAAAGTGGTAACATTTATTAAATAATTAAGAGTAGGATTCGACGTGACGCCATCAGTATCCCTGCACAGCTCAAATCGTTCCGCAGCATTTCTAAACACATTCTGGAGCATTTGCGGGGTTATGTTATCTGCAGCAGTTCGTATACGTGTACGTAAGTTTTCAAGACTCGTAATCTTCGTCTGATAGACGAAGAGTTCGGTTTGTTTCTTTTGTGATTTAAGGGAGGAAATGGTTGACATAAAACGTAGTGTACGTGAGGTAACGGAAAGACTTGCAACGCTTGATGAGGGCAGGGGTAGGGCTACAATTGACGAAAGTCGAACCAATACTAACGTTGTTAGTAACTTGAAGGGTGAGGTGCGTAACCTAGTTTCTAGTTTAGGTAGCTTATCGGGAAGGCTGGATAGAGTTGAGGAAGGGGTTAAGGTTGGTCCGAGATTAGTAGATGAGGAGGGATTTAGAGAAGTTAAGGGTGGAGCTATGCCACGTACGTTAGGTGATAGGAATCCCGGTGCTAGGACAATATCCCCTTGTGGACAATAACCCCCTAAGTAAAATATCCCTCTGGGACAATATCCCTCCGAGTTAAATATCCCTCATGAAAAAAGTACACACACTAACTTAACAACTAACTTGAATTTTTAAGCTCGTACCAAGGTTTAATCCTGACTCCATGTTAATTTATGTTTCCATTTGTGTCAGTGCTCTCACCCAAAACATCATTGAGTTAGTGAAAAGTAATAAAGGGAAAAATAAATTATTTGAAGGATATATATATATGTGAAACACAAAAATCTGGCAAATGGTGTTGTGCTGTATGAATCCGAACAACGACGGTATACGGCATTATGTAAGGCTAAAGTGAAAGTGTTCCAAAATGAAATTATTGGTACATTACATAATCATACACATGCGCCGGATTTGGCAAAATGTGAAGCTGTTAAAGTCTTTCAAGAAGTAAAAAAGCGTGCAGAAAGTACACAAGAAACACCACAACAAATAATCACAGGAGCCTGTTCCTCAATATCTCCAGAAGCAGCAACAAAAATACCTTCGATTCATCATCATCGTCGTAATATTAGGCGCGTCAGACAGAAATCAAACAATTATTTGCCTTTGCCGTCATGTGCTCAAGATCTCATTTTACCAGAAACCTATACTACAATAACCGACGGTCAAAATTCCCTGTTGTATGATTCAGGACCCACAGGTAAACGAATTTTAATATTTGGCACTCACAAGAGCTTAGATTTTTCAGGAAATTCATCTCACTGGTTTCTTGATGGGACATTCAAAACTGTTCCTGAAATTTTTACGGTTATATACTTTACGGTTATATGCTTTACTTAATTAAAGAGCGTACAGTACCTTGCATCTGTGCACTTTTACCAGATAAAAGCCAAACTACTTATACGACATTGCTACAACAGTTAAAAAATATGAAAGATTTAGCGCCTGTGAGTGTCATGGTAGATTTTGAAAAGTCAATGATCAACAGTTTGCAGTCGACCTTTCCTGAAACTGAAATAAAAGGATGTTTTTTCCATTTAACTCAGAATATATATAGAAAAATACAGGAACATGGTTTTCAGCAGCAATACAAAGATAACATGGACTTTTCTCTCAAAATGAGGATGATTGCAGCTCTGGCATTTGTACCACCAGACAATGTCGAAGCAGATTATGAACAGTTGGAATGATTTGCTACCTGCAGAAATTTTTTCTATACTGGATTATTTTGAAGATACATATATAGGAAGACCATGCCGTCGAGGACGTCGAGAGGCAACATTTGGCCTATCTCTATGGAGCATGTACACTAGGACTAATGATGAGCTTCCGAGAACTAATAACTTTGTTGAAGGTTGGCACAGAAGTTTTTCGTCATTTGCTGGATGTTCCCATCCGAATATTTGGAACTTTCTAGCGATCATTCAGCGTGAAATGTCTATTTAGCAGGTTCACATGAATCAGAGTATTGCCGGTCTTTCCATGGAACCGCCAAGAAAAAGATATAAAGATTCATCAAGTCGTATACTTGCTGTTTTGAAAGATTATGAGAATAGAAGTATTTTAGATTACTTATGAGGAATTGCTTACAATTTAACTTTTTAAAATTGCATTTTATCTTTTAAATATCTTTTAAATAAAAATTGCATTTTATCTTATAAATATCCGAATCTCGTTTTTCTAAATAAATTTCTTGTTGTTTTTGTTTTTTTAATTCTCCTAGGGGGATACTTGTGTTCATGAGGGATATTGTCCTAGGGGGATATTGTCCTAGTGGGACATTGTCCCAGAGGGATATTGTCCTGACACCATGAATCCCCCACTATCGAAGTTTCGAACCCTTTCCCCATTTGGATAGGGACGTGAACGAGGGGGAAACTACTTTAATTGGGGACTCTTTAGTACGCCATATGGATAAAGAGTTCGTTGAACGGAATCCAACCAAGAGGAGGAGGGTCTCTCTACCAAGGGCCAAGGTTGACAGAATTAGAGACGAAGTGGATAAGATTGATGTTGCCTCCCGTCACTTGATGTTGGTGACGATGGTAGGGGGCAACGACTCGTATAGGCGCAATACGAGAGTGCCTGACCTTTTGGAGATATATAGGGGGTTAATTAGGTCCCTGAAGGCGAGGTCAGATAGGTCTTTAGTTCTAGGTATTACCCCTAGGCACGGTTTGGGTCTTAGGATTACGTCAAAAACAATATTTTTGAATACTAAATTAGAAGAGATTTGTGCTCAGGAAAATGTACCCTTTGTAAAGCTGTGGTCAGAATTCAGTGATCCTAGCCTTTTTATAAAAGATTGGGTGCATTTTAATGAAATAGGTAATGCTAGGCTAGGTAGGTTAATTGACGAAAACGTTCGAAAGCTGTATACTGTAGGTCGAAGGCTTCTTTAAACGTTGTGGGTCTGGGAAACGCGGGCCCGACGTAAAAATAGCTTAAAACGCCGACCCGTGGTAAAAAATAACTTAAACGTCTTTTATTGTGACGCCCGTAGTATTAGAAATAAATTAAACGAATTGAAGGCGATAATTTATTCCGGCAACTACGATATAGTTGCTATCACTGAAACGTGATTAAATACCGTGACTCGGGACTTGTTGGGGGAACTTGATATACTGGGTTTTAAACTCTCTACTAATGATAGGTTACATAGGATTGGTGGCGGCATTTTGCTGTACATTCGTAATTCCATTAGGGCTACGGGGGTTAAGATAGATTTTCCGGCAGCAATTAATGCGATATGCGTTGAAGTTAGGGCGCGTAGTATTAGTTTTAATTTTTTTTTGTTTATAGACCTCCCGTTCACCCCCCCTCGATACCGATACTAGATTTTACTCGCTTCTTGGTAACTTTATTAATAATCGGAATTGTATAATTGTCGGTGACTAACTGCCCTAATGTTAATTACGAGACTTTTACTGGTAATGAGGAGGGTTTGAGACTGGTTGAGTTCATGGAAGATAATTTTTTACGACAGATGGTTACCGAACCAACGCGCGGTGACAATATTTTAGACGTGGTGATGACGAACAGCGAAAATATAGTCGAAGGTTTAGAAGTAGGCGAGAGTTTAGGATGTAGTATCATCAAATATTAGGTTTAAGCTATTGATAGAAAACACTAAGGATAGTAACGTAATAGAAGTCCCTGATTTTCGTAGGGCCAATTTTGATAGTTTTGCGGATAGGATGAGAGTAGTGAACTGGGATAACTTATTTATGGGTAATGACACAAATTTGCATTGGGAGGAGTTTAAGGATAGTTTTATGAATATCGAAATGGAGTCTATTCCTCGTAGGCCCAAACGCGCTAAAAATCATGGTAGGCCCAAGTGGTGGACTAGGGAAATAGGCGAGTTCATAAACGAGCGTAACAGAGCGTATGGACTTAAAAAGCGCAATGGCACGGTAGCTAACCTTAATAGAGAGATCGAGCTTAGACGTCAGGTTAAAAGATACCCGCCATCGCCGGAGCGATGGCGGGTATTTATAATAACTTTTTTGCGACAGTTTTTCCCGTAGAAGACGTCAATAATGTCCCCGATGTGGACGATATCATTCCATTTAGCAGCGAGACTATTTTGGATGAAATAACTGTTTATGAGGTGAGTTTGCGCATTATATTTATATTGAGAGGCTAAAAGTTAGCAAGGCTCCAGGCCCTGACGCGTTTTATCCTAGACTTCTGAAAGATTTGAAAGACGTTATCGAAGGTCCTTTAATGAAGATTTTTAATCAGTCATTGAAAACGGGGATTATTCCTGAAGACTTGAAATTAGCTAACATCACCCCCATTTTTAAAAAAGGCGACCGCACAGTAGCTAGCAATTATAGGCCCATTAGCTTAACATCAGTTGTCGGTAAACTTTTGGAATCCGTAGTTAGGGAACGTATCATCGATCACTTTGAAAGTCGCGATTTCATCAATAGTAGTCAGCATGGGTTTCGACGCCATAGGTCTTGTTTAACTAATTTGTTAGAATTTTATAACGAAATAGTGCACGAATACGATATCTGCAGGTTATGATTAATGTAGTACAGTTTGGTAAAGAGAATAGCAACTAGAGCTTGTAAACACTCACCGGATATATTCTGCTACGTTTGTGGGTATTACATAGGCCCCAAGCAAGTATCGCACAAAATTGTGAAAGGCACCAAGTTCTGGATCGCGTATCGGCTCTATTTTGGTATGCCTATGGGTGACGAGATAAGCCCTGGGCACCCATGTGATCTGTGGAGGCTGCCGCTCCACACTTGAAGGGTGGCTGCGGGGAGTACGCAAGGCAATGCCCTTTGTGGTACCCAGAATATGGAGAGAACCAAAGAGCCACCAGGACGATTGCTACTACTGCATGGTAGATGTTTCTAAGTACAGGAAAGTTAAAGGAAGACAGACTCTTCAGTATCCAAGCATAGCGTCGTCCATAGCTCCTGTACCACATGGCGAAGGTCTTCCAATACCACGTCCACCAGAACAGGTATCTATCCATTACTTTACCTTCTGTATTTACAGACTGTGGGTCATTATGTGTCGATTTTTCTTAGTGCTGATGCTCTTCTACATATATAGCTATGCCTATATTTTGTTTCTTTGCTTTGTAGGTTGAAAATGAGGATGCAGCTAGCTCATCTGAGATGTCGGCTGGTGAGGACAGTCATGATGAAGAATATACAGTAACTTTCAGTACAAACCCTCACTTTCCAAATCAGAGGGAATTGGACGACTTAGAGATTTGGGGCTGACGAAATCAGGGTCTGAGCTTCTGACCTCCAGACTCAAAGAGTGGAATTTGCTTAGAGAAGACTGCAAGAGCACTGTATACCGAAAGCGGCATGAAGAGTTTGCAAGGTTCTACGATGTCAATGGCTCTCTCTGTTATTGCAGCGAGGTTAATGGTTTATTCACAGCTATTGGGTTAACACATATACCCTCAGAGTGGCGCCTGTTTATTGACAGTTCAACTCGGAGTTTAAAAGCTGTTCTACTCCACAATGGGAACAAATATCCATCTATACCAGTTGCATATTCTGTTCAAATGAAAGAGGACTATGAAAATGTCAAACAACTGCTCACTCAAATTAGGTATGAACAATATAACTGGGACGTGTGTGGTGATTTCAAAATGATTGGTTTCCTGTTAGGTTTACAAGGAGGGTTTACTAAATATTCATGTTTTCTTTGCCTGTGGGATAGCAGGGCTTCAACTGAGCACTATAAAACAGTTCAGAGGCCTCCACGTGAAGGACTGCAACCAGGAAAGTACAATGTACTCAAGGAACCTCTTATGAAGCCTGACATAGTTCTGCTAACACCTCTTCATATTAAGTTGGGTCTAATTAAGCAGTTTGTAACTGCGTTAGATTTTGGAGGGGAAGTTTTCCAACAGATTCGGGTCATGTTCCCTAAACTCTCTGAGGCCAAAGTCAAGGCTGGCATCTTTGTGGGACCACAAGTCAAGGCGCTGTTGAATTCAAAGAACCTTGAAGCCAAGACGACTCCGATCGAAAAAAAAAGCTTGATGTGCTTTCCGTGATGTGGTTCGTGGGTTTTTAGGCAACCATAAAGCACCAAACTATAAGGAGTTAGTGTCAAACTTGATTAAGTGCTATAGCAAAATGGGGTGCCGTATGTCTTTAAAATTACACTATCTGCATTCACATCTAGACTTTTTTCATGATAACCTGGGCGATGTGAGTGAAGAACATGGCGAAAGATTCCATCAAGATATTCAAACGATGGAGAAAAGGTACCAGGGCCATTGGGATGCTTCCATGATGGGAGACTACGTATGGTCGCTGATCAGAAAGGATAAGAATGTTCATACGCAGAAGTCGCGTTCTTCAGTGCATTTTTAAGGAACGCACACTGCATAACGAGGATTGTTATTCTCTTATCGGTTCTCCTCATGGTGTATATTATATCTTTTGCACCATTTTGGGTTTGTCAAACAATTTTGGCTCAATAAACATTAATTTCCAAGTGTGTTTTTATTTTCAGAAAATATTTATGTTAGCCTTCTTTATACACTTTGCCATATGAAAAGTGTGATAACCTATATTTTTGAAACGGTTGATGATAGAGCAAAACCAATATCATTTTCGGAATCAGCGCCCCGAAATCATTAAGAAACGACAGAAAAATCACAATAAGCAGAAATTTTTTCAAATTTTGTTCCCCAGTGTAATTTAGTAAGTTTTGACAGAATCCTCCGATCCACTAGAAGAAACCGGAGTGTAGTATAAAAAAAAAATACTGCGATTCCCTACACGGTACCAGCTACCCCAGAGTGAGAAAATCCGTTGCTGCCACCTAACCAGAAACCCCGTCAACCTCGAACCACCGAAGGCCATAGACGGAGGATTAACATATGGAGGGCGTCCCAGAACTCAAGACTCATTTGGAAAATAGACATTATATTTTTGAAGTGAAACAAACATTTCTAATGTCAGTTTTACATACTTCAGGAAAGAAAATACCCTGATGGCTCAGTATACCAATCGAGAGAATGTGGAACTGGTATTGCTACATGTTTCCGGAAAAAGCCAGAGGGAGGCATGCTCGTGAAATAACTGACATGCCTCCCTCCCTCTGGCCTTTTCCGGAAACATGTAGCAATACCAGTTCTACCTTCTCTCGATTGGTATACTGAGCCATCAGGGTATTTTCTTTCCTGAAATATGTAAAACTGACATTAAAAATGTGTTTGTTTCACTTTAAAAATATAATGTCTATTTTCCCTGAGTCCAGACTTCTGGACACCCTGTATATTCCAGGATAACTTCCCTGTTCATACTGCCACATCATCAGTCGGCGGTTTCAGGAACAACGAGATGTCGAGCTGCTGAACTGGCCCACCAAGGGGTGTGACCTAAACCCCATTGAAAATGTGTGGGCAAATGTGGTTAACATTTGGGAGCCTGGGCAGGAGCGGACATCTCGGCACCTGCTGGAACATACCATGGCAGAGCGGGAACTTTTCCACGGGAACCCACAAGTCATCTACAATCACGTGGCACCTGTTCCAGAGAGGCTACGAGAGGTCATTAATAATAATGGAGGATGCACCAAGTATTGAGTAATTGTGTATAATATTGTTATGATTGTGAGGTAGTAAATATATATTTATTTACTTAACAATTATCAGTTCCTTTTAATTTGAACATTATGTTTTGTATGTTCTTAAGAAATTCCCTAAATTTACTCGATTCATGTTTATTTTTGTAATAAAAAATTTAACTATGTTATCATTCTCTCTCCATGGATAGACCTTTTTCTGGATAATCATTTGTTGATGATGCGTGGACTTCAAACAAAAATGTTATTGTCTGAAGGAAAAGTCGATACTACAACTTATCTTACACTTTAACTACAACATGGCCACATCAAAATCCTAGGATTAAAAGTTTTTAAAGTATACCACGCTTGTGAAATAACTTAACTATTCTATTCCCTAAATTTAGGAATAATGCATTTCGGAATAAAATACATCGTCGTCCTAGCATTACCACCAAAACTACAGTGAACAATATATTTATTCTGTCATTGGTTTTCGAAAAATAAAAGTATTACCATGACAACACCTGAGTATGGGGGGGGAGGGAACTGGGGTTTGAGGAACTGCGTTGTTACTACATCTCGGAGAGGGAGGAGCGGAACTATTGCAGGGGGACTGTACAACCGAGACTTCTTTCTTTGAACACTTTTATACTTTCTGGTCTTTGAACCACACCCGTTTCCATTATTACAATTTAGAGGAAAAGTGTCCGTAAAGTTTTTACCCAATTAAAATTATATTAATTTTCTTTGAAGTGATTGGGAAACATTTTGAACATTTATGAGATGGTTCCATAAATAAATGTATTTACCATTGGGTTTCAAGTTTCACTTATTTTCCATTAGATCGCTGCAGACTTTTTGGACGCCTTGAATTCAGCTTTCCAGATAAAACTATTATACCAATTCCGATCCATTTACGTCGCATGAACCTTATTGGAGGCCTACCTGATCTGCGTATTGGAAGTATGACGGTTTAGTTGAATCTTCCTAACTGTTGGAGACAAGCACTGATTAAGATACTCTTTCCACTTCCGTTTCGACTGAATGGTTCTTGTTTCTGTGGATAGATTTAAATGTCCGCTTAAAAGTCGTATAGTAATGCATAGTTAAGTACAAACATACGTATAACTTACACTGAAAACAAAATCTTGAAATAGAATAAAGACCTTTTGGTCCGAGTGTCAATTAGGCTACGTAGTTTATTTTTCTTGCGCCTCCTCACTCTATACAAGTTAGGAGGAAGAAATTCTTTTCGCATTGTGTCAAGTACAAGAAACTAAATCCAGTTACTTTTAAATTAAGACTTATTAGTTTTGACTACTTTCATGCTAAATTTTTATTGCACTTATTTTCCTAACAATCAAAGTGAATTTGAGTTTTCGAAATTTTATTCCTACATTATAATTTTTGTTCAATAGTTTATCTGCAACAGAATGGAAAATTATGATTTAATGACTATATATATATATATATATATATATATATATATATATATATATATACGGTATATACTTGGGGCACTCAATATATTTTGCCCCACCCTTTTTCCTTAGCTAAATAATAGGTCATGGGGCTGAAATGTCTTTTGGGAGGTAAGTTTGAACTTTCTGCGATTCACATAACCGGATTTTTCCAGTATGAACCTCCCCTCCTTGTATAAAACCGCTTTTAAACGTCCTTGTGTAAAACCGATGGTTAACGCAGTTTCGAAAATGGCGTTTGATCGAAGCGCAGTTGGACGCTGGTCTAAACGTACGAGATCATCGGAGAAAGGGAGAGCCAGCCTCGATGATGAGCCAGCAGCGGTCGCCCGGCATCGGCTGTCACATCTCACACTGTGCAACGTGCTAACAGCATCATTCGATCAAATCGACGCGTCACATACAAGGAGCTATCACTGGAGCTAAGAATTAGTGAAGGAAGTGTGAATACGATAATTCAGCAACTGGGATACTCAAAAGTGTGTTCACGGTTTGTTCCTCACGAACTGACTGAAGATCACAAAGCCTAAAGAAAAGAAATTGCTTCCAAGTCGTTGGTTCGATACGAGACAGAAGGGGATGACTATGTTTCACGAATTGTGACTGGGGATGAGAATTAGGTACACCACTTTGAACCTGAATCAAAACGCCAATACATGGAGTGGCATCACGCAGATTCCCCATGCAAGAAAAAGTTTAAAATGGCTCCCTCTGCACGAAAGGTTATGGCCACCATCTTCTGGGACATGAAAGGGGATATACTCTGGTGGACATTATGAAGAAAGGACAAACAATCAACTCGGAAGCATATATTGCTACCGTACAGAGACTCTAGAGACGTATAAAGCGAGTTCGACCGGAGAGAAAACTGGAAGACGTCCTCCTTTCGCACGATAACGCAAGACCACACAACAGTTTGCAAACAAGAGAGGCCATCACAAAAATGCGCTTGACTGTGTTACCCCACCCTCCATATATCCCGGATGTGCAGTGGCGGATTTAAGGTGCGCAGGGCCCTAGGCTGGTTGGAGTGCGGGGCCCCAAACTACGCAAAGCTAGCTTAATTAACTGAAATGAAGATTTACACCCCCATCCACCAGTGGTGACCTTACGGGGCCCTCAAATCAATGGGCGAGCGAAGCGTTAAAATAAATTTACTTTTTAAACAATATTCAATTTATTGATAATTAATTAGCCAAATGACCATTTCATAGTTGAACATTACACATTTGTTTTTTTGAAGCTTAACAATAAAAAATAACTATAATAATACACCATTAACAAAAAATAACTATAATAATACACCATTAACTAAAGAGAATACCACTTGACTGACATGCAAATGATGCAATGAGTGGGTTTTGTTTATTGCAGGCAATTTGTACGGTACACTTAACTATTTCTCAGTCAAAAAAGATTTTTTTCTAGCCTTCTTACTTGCAAACTGTTTGATGACATCAGTAAAATCAAGCACCCTTAATTTCTCATGCTCAATGCTCAACAGGGTGAGTGAAGACAAACGGTCCTGCCCCATGGTGTTTCTTAGATAATTCTTGACTAGTTTCATCTTGGAGAATGATCGCTCCCCAGTGCAGTTTGTGACAAACATGCAGAGATAGAGTCGTAATACAATTTCAACATTAGCAAATGTTTCTACCATGTCATGTCTGTGAATTATCTCATACATTTCTAGTTCAGGACTTTTTGCAGCCTTCGCACCACCTGATGAAGGAGCACTTTCAGGTGAATCTCTTGGAATGGATTTCATAAGGTGTGCAAACTGCAAAAGCTCCGACTCCAATCCAGCCTCCAAGTCCTTAGGATATGAAGACACAAGCTTTTCAGCAGATGCTTTAAGCTCAGTGTTCGTTTTGTTTGAGATTTCTGATAAAAACCCAAATTTCTCTCGAAGGTCGCTGTAAGCAGCAATGCGTTGTTGTAGGGCAGCACAGAGCTTGTCAATGATGGGCAAGAATGCAGTCACTCTAAACTTGTCTCTCCCTGTCAGCATAACATCCTCCGCGGAGTCTAGTTCATCGTGGTGACGCTTGCGCTTCCTAATACGCTGCGTGTCGGCGTAGTATGCATCATTACTCGTCACATCACAGGGATCACACTTAGCCATAGCTTTTGCTTCAAAGTCATCGAACTGGGATCTCAGGTCTTTAGCAAATTGTAAAAGAGACTCTAGCAGTGTGACAGCTGTGTTGAGGGAGAGCCCAGATTTTTGCAGCTGGATACTGCTACTCTGAAACCTTTCCAATACTGTATCCCAAACTTCAAGAAGAATCACTGTTTCAAGTTTTTTCAAACCTTTGAGAAGACCACTTGCTTCAGCTCTTGTTTCAGCTGGCTGATTCTGATCTGAGAATAACTCTTCCAGAACAATGATGTTTTCTTTGTGTGCTCTACTGAGAGCAGCTACAGCATCTGCTCGTGCTGACCAACGAGTGTCTGAAAGTATTTTATCAACTTTCAACTTCTTATCTTTATTAGTCTCTAGTACCTCACGGTGTCTCCTCCAACGATAAGTAGATGCAACAAGATAGTAGTACATATTTTGTACCAGAGCAAACAATGACACTGCAGCAGGACAGCTTTCTGCAGCACACTTAGCCACCAAGTTTAAGGAATGAGCCATACATGGTATGTACTCAGCTTCACTACACTCATTCTTGATTATCTGTTGGGTCCCCAGATATTTACCAGACATGTTGCTGGCATTGTCATAGGACTGTCCTCGGCAGTCGATAACTGGAATGTTCTTCTCTTTAAGAAAATCAAGAACAGTTGTAGCAATATCTCTGCCAGTGTGGCTTAGCATGGGAATAAACTGCAAAAACCTTTCAACTGGACCTGTAGTAGGCAGTACATAGCGGATTGTAAAAGTAAGTTGATCCATGTGTGAAATATCAGGTGTGGAGTCAACAGAAATTGAGAAGTACTTTGCTGTTTTTACTTCATCTGTTATTGAGGACATAACCTTTTCTGCCATTATTCCAATGACTTCCTCAGAAATGACATGGGACAAGTAGGAAGTATGACCACTACCTTTGTTTGCGTGTTTCTTGATATGTGCTGCCAAGAAACTGTCGTATGTGCTCAGCAGCTCTAGAATCCCAAGATAGTTTCCATTGTGTACTGATCCAATTACTTCATCTTTACCTCGAATGGCTAGCCCGCGTTCGCAAAGTAGCTTTAAAACATCTACACACCTCCTCAATACTGCTTGCCAGTACTCGCATTCACTTTCATATTGTTGTACTAGATTAGAGTCAATACGGGCACCCGCAGTCTTTCGATATATCATTTCGACCATACTTTTCCTGTGCTGATCTGACCTACTGTGAGATTCTATGACATACCTAGCGTTCTTCCAACCATTGAAGCCAGTTGTGAATGAGCTTTCCACCTTTGACATAAGCTTGCAAGCAAAACAATACACTTTACCAGTTGTTTTAGAGTAACAGAGCCATTTAAGATTAATTTCTTGGCCAGATAATGAATGAGTTAGAGTGAATAATGTCTTTGTACAATGACGGGTTCTGTTTAGCTTTCACAGCTGACTCTTTGAAGTCACCATCACAGTGTCGACATTCTGCGCTGCCCTTTTTCAACCAATAGTCACACACATTTTCAGTAATTATTTTAGGCCATAATCCAAGATCCGTTTCAAATCCTTGTTCAGTACCGGTATTCATAACTTTCACTTCCTCTTGTGTCTCCTCACTGTCACTGTGTTCAGGTTCAATTGCGCTAACTACACTAGGTTCAGTACTAGTTGTGGCTTCTCCAGTTGTTTCAGGCGTAATTGGTGTCTCTACTGATTCAGATTCAGTTTGACCGGATTCAGTTTTGAGTTTGTGATTTTGCAGATTCAGATACTGTTGGATATGTCAACCATTGAGTTATTTTTGGTAGTTTTTTTACTCTTTGGTTTACGTCTGCTTTTCTTGTCGTTTAACAGAGCCAGCTTTATACTTCCTCCCTTGATCACGATCACTTGTTGATTTCTCCATTGTGCCTCAGTGCAGCCTCACTGCCTTATCCTGAAACATAAAAACATAAAAAACAAACTATTTACACTTGACCCTCGGTTTAGTATTAATTAATACAGTTTAATTAATTAATTAAATACAGACACTAAACAGTTGTTCGGGTGAAAAAGTCGCTTTATGGGAAAAGTCGCCAGCCCCCACCAGTGGCGACTTTTCCTTAAATATGTATAAAATGTATTTATTATGAAATCTAAGCTAAACTGACCTAACCTAGCCTAAGTACGTTTCATAAAAAAAATTAATTACATTAATTTAACATTTTTCAACTTATTTATGTTATTATAAAGCTGACTAAAACTCCCCCATCCCCATTTATTGACTGGCGACTTTTTCGAGATACGACTTTTACCATTACTTACCACTAAACACACTCACATGTGCACTCCACAGCGGCCTGAATAGAACTAAACTCCCGCCAGCAAAGAGAGTGATACCATAATTATCACTAATCATTAATCAATTGTATTATTTATAGTGGAATCCAACATTATAATTATATGTGAGGGCGCGGGGCCCTCACAGGCGCGGGGCCGTAGGCCATGGCCTACTCGCCCCCCCCCTAAATCCGCCACTGCGGATGTGGCACCTTCAGACTTCCATTTGTTTGGGCCAATGAAGATGTTATTCGTGGAAGAAAGTTTCAGAGTGACGATGAGGTTGTTGACGAGGACTTTTACCAGCAAGGAATAAAGGCCCTTGTTTCGAGGTGGAGGAAAGCCGTAGAAAAGGATGGAGACTATGTTGAAAAATAAAAACTTGTAAAAAAAGTATGTGACTACTTGTGTACAAAATTTCTGGAACTTGCAAGGAAACCTGGAATGAAAAAAAAAAAGGTGGGACAAAATATATTGAGTAGCCCTCGTGTGTGTGTGTGTGTGTGTGTGTGTGTGTGTGTATACGAGAGAGCGCGCGCAAACATCAGTTTATTTTCACAAACGTTTCGGAAGTACGCCTTCCATCTTCAGTGATAAAAGAATTCACCTGTATTAAAATAGAGTTTAAAAATTAAAATTAATAAAAATAGAAATTAAGGTATACCTATACTTTAGCGTCGGAAATTATTTATACATTTAATAACAAAAAATACATAAGCCTCAATATAACTATTAAAAGTATTAAAACTATATTACAGTAAAGATTCGATAGAACACATCCACCCAAACGAGTGACGAAAATAGGTTTTTCTGGTGTATTTCATGCTGGTTCAATTGAATCTGACCTTCATATTTGGCGCAAATGCACCGTTATGGAGATACCCCCCACCCCCGGGTTTTGAAGAAGGAAATTGTAGGCTAAAAAGGCCAGAATCAATTGAAACAGCATGAAATACACAAGAAAAACCTATTTTTGTCAGTAATATTCACAGCAAAAGTAACAACCTAACAAAAATAACAACTTAACCTAACCAATTGTCAACGGCATACATTTGACCTAACCAGGCATTGGTATCCTTAACACACCCTAGGCCTAGTTGGAAATATTATCAGTGCACTTATATTAATTAAGTTCATTACCACACTGAGGACACATGAGAGAGGTCTTGAGCACGCCGTGAGCTCGAAATATAGCGACAGCAGCACTGTGAATAATGGCGCTAAAATTAATAATTTCGAAAGTAAATATCTCGATAAATAGGAATTTCCGCCAAAATTAATATAGAATAAAGTATTCTTATTTTTGTCGCTCTATCTCGCTGTGTAAATATCAATATCGAGTTTGGTGGATGTGTTCTACCGAATCAACCTATATTACAACTGATGTCAAATGTGCAAATAAGTTAGCTTTATATTTATTTCTCAATAAAAATTCATGAATATAGCTGGGAAATAAGGCACGTGATGTACCATGTTGATGACGTAGCTGTTTCTTTGCCCGGTTAGGTCAACTGTACGCCCTTGACGATTGGTTAGGTTAAAGTCGTGATATTTTCGTTTAAACTAACGAAAATATCACGACTTAACCTAACCAAGCGTCAAGGGCGTGCAGTTGACCTAACCGGGCAAAGCAGCAACTACGTCGTCAACATGGCGCATTTATCAGTTGTAATATCGTTTTAATACTTTTAATAAAGTTATATTCACACTTACGTATTTTTTGTTGATATTAAATGTGCAAATAATTTCCGAAGCTAAAGTATACATATACCAAAATTAATTTTATCCTCTCTCCAGTTCTTGATTATTTATTATTCAATTGAATTCCACTGATGATGGAAGGAGGGTAATTATTCGTTTTTTGACCCACTGATGATGGAAGGAGGGTAATTATTCGTTTTTTGACCCAGTCTCTTTTTATAATGAGAGCAAACTTTTCTGGTCAATTTTGAGGTGTTCTGCACGAATCTGCCATCCGTTTCCTGTGCAAATGCGTAGTTTTCGAGATATCGTCATCTTGAAAACTACGCATTTGCACAGGAAACGGATGGCAGTTTCGTACAAAACACCTCAAAATTAACCAGAAAAGTTTGCACTCGTCATTTTCGTTTAAACTAACGAATTTAAACGAAAATATCATGACTTAACCTAACCAATCATCAAGGGCGTACAGTTGACCTATCCGGTGTCACGTACTGAACTGTCCGCAAAACATTAGGACCGATCAATTTGTGATGCGTGATCTTTACGGGGGCTCGGCCCCCGTACCCCCGAGACCTAAATTATACAAATGATAATGTAATAACATGTGCCAACCTTGCATGGGTAGTCCGCTAAATTTCGCCTGCCCTTAAACTGAAACGAGACACGTTTATTTTTAGGATTTTTTTTACGGCAGTAAAAGACCTTCTGGTCTTTTCTTAAAATACAAGCACTATTGCATTTAGGGCAGGTCACGGATGTCTTAATTATTCCGTGATTGAAAAAAAGGTCTAAACTCTTGTCTTCATCGAGGGCAATATGGCGGATCACGTCTTCAAAATCAAATATGCATAATTGACACGTCATACTTGCAGTCAAAAAAAACCAAACTGAACAGAGTTCAACAGACGAACAACTGCTAAAAATGATTTATTTGTAAAACAGGACAAATTGAATTACGCAGAAGTAGCCAGAATCACAAAAAATAAGAAATATTCACCAAATAGTCGATATATATATATATATATATATATATTTTATTATATATTTATATATATATATATATATATTGAAAAAACACCAAAAATAGGAAATATACTTTAATAAAAATCACATTTTATACAAATTTGCACAAGATAATATATATATTTTCTTATTCAGTTCTGATTGGTTATTCAATATATGTTGCTGTCATAGCTGAGTGTGACTGGGTCAAAAAACGAATAATAACCGATGATTGGTTAGGTTAAGTCGTGATATTTTCGTTAGTTTAAATGAAAATGATGAGAGCAAACTTTTCTGGTTAATTTTGAAGTGTTTTGTACGAAACGGCCATCCATTTCCTGTGCAAATGCGTAGTTTTCAAGATTACAATATTTCTAAAACTATGCATTTGCACAGGAAATGGATGGCAGATTCGTGCAAAACACCTCAAATTGACCAGAAAAGTTTGTTCTCCTCATAAAAACAGACTGGGTGTAAAAACGAATAATTACCCAATCATCAAGGGTGTATAGTTGACCTAACTGGGCATTCAATTAACCTAACCGGGCATTCAGTTGACCTAACCGGGCATTCAGTTGACCGGTACTTGTAGGTTATCTCCCCCCCCCCACCAATTTTGACTAAATATTTTCGTTAAAACTAACGAAAATATCACGACTTAACGTAACCAATTACACTAGGCAACAAATTTCAACTTTTTTTTTGTTACAGACACGTGAACTACTGATTCCTACTAAAGCGCTGATGCTGATTTCAGATCTGATATCAAAATTTCTCTATCACGTCCAGATTTTGTGTAACCGAAAACCCCTATTTTCATTTTTTTCTCACCCGCTTCTATTACGAAAGCCGTCTAAGCTACTTTTCCGTGCCACGTTTTATGTTAAGCATACTTAAATAATTAGTGAACAGGGATGTCTTTCCTCCTTTATTCTGGCTTAAGACAGACAGCGGAATTCCGCTGGCGGAGTTACCACCCCTGCGCCCAACCATCCACCCAAAGCGCGTTAGTATTTTGTTGTTACTACTGAAAGGCAAATTCCTGTTCTTAAGTGAAACTTTGGTGTGTCCTCTTCCTTTGTCGCTTGTAGGATGACGAGCTCTCCTTCTGCAGGAACCAACAATAATCTCCCATCATATTTGGGTTGAAATTACCTTGGTATCTGTTTTCCATAACTGAGATCTGTTGGTGGAAGCGCTCACCATGCTCGTCACTTACAGCCCCAAGGTTGGCCGGGAAGAAGTCAAGATGAGAATGTAAAAAATGAATTTTCAAAGACATTCTGCATCCCATTATTTCATAAGATTTAAGCATGTTTTCTACGAGTTTACGGTGGTTTTCAGCTTTGTGGTTTCCAAGAAAATTTTTGACAACTTCAACGAAAGATGTCCATGCTCCTAGTTCATTCTCATTTAGGTTAGATGGAAACGATGAGTCGTGGATGACACTGCGGATCTGTGGTCCAGTGAAAACTCCAGCTTCTAGCTTAGCATCTGTCAATATTCCTTTGAATTTATCCTTTAAATATTGGAAACCACTACCTTGATGATCCATACCCTTCACGAAATTTTTCATAAGGCCAAGTTTAATGTGAAGTGGTGGAAGATGTACTTTCTGAGGGTCAATAAGTGCTGGGTGTTTCACATTGTATTTACCAACAACATGTTCAGTTCTAGATGGCCAATCATGTTTTTTGTAGTGGTTCTTGTCATCTCTGCTGTTCCATAGCCACAAAAAGCACATATGCTTTGTGTAGCCCAACTGTAACCCAAGAAGTAATGATACAACTTTAAGGTCGCCACAAATATTCCATGTGTGGTCCTTATATTTGATGAGTCTTAGCAGCAGTTTCATCGATTCATAAGTCTCATTAAGGCCAGTGGCATGTGCTACAGGTATTGAAGGTTTTTCATTGCCGTTGTGCAGTAATACAGCTTTAAGGCTAGCTTTACTAGAGTCAATGAACAGTCTCCATTCTTTTGGATCATAGCGACAGCCAATCCCTTGCATCAGACCACTGATATCGTGGCAGAAACAAACGTTTTCTTCCTGTAAGTAAAATGATGAAAACTGCAAATGGCGATGGCGGAAATGGGAAACTTTGGTGTTTGGTTGGAGAAGATTAAATTCTTGAAGTCTTGAACCAAGCAACTCTGCCTTTTCTTTTGGTAATTCCAAATCGCGCACTAAGTCATTTAACTCCGCTTGACTTAACAAATGTGGGGAAATATTTGCATCTGGAACATATATGCCATCTTTCCCTGTTTCTATATCACTAGCAGAATCTTCAGATGAACTGCTGTCTGTTATCGTTGCTGGTGGAACTGGTGGTGGATTTGTTTCATCATGTGGTACTGGTTTCATTGCTGATTCGCAGTTTGGGTACGTGATTTTTGATTTGTTTTTCTTTGTGAAACCAGCAATCTTTGTCAAACGAAAATAACAATCATTGAAGTGATTTTTCGGCTCACGCCAAACCATGGGGACTGAGAACGGCATAGCTTTTCTTTTACCATTCATCCAAGCTATTAACATTGCATTGCACTGTGCACAGCAAATATGTGGTGCCCAGTCCCTCTGTTGGTCTCCTAACTTACAGTCAAAATAACACTTGTAGGCAAGTTTAATCTTTGTTATGTTTCTACGTTGTGGCTTAGGTGTATATTGTCCACAGACAAAGCAGAAGTTGTCTGGGTGATTTACACAAGCACGTCTATTTGATGCCATTTTGAATTACCATACAATATCTGAAAAAACGTAGAAAGTAATTATTACGATGTGCAAAATAAAAAGAAATACACACCGTAGTACAAAACAAATGCTATAAAAACACACAAGTCACCACAACCTGTCACTTGCTCATCAGCAGAGAGCTTCAACAACCGTTCTGCTTGACTGTCACGTAGCGACTGACCGTTGGGCCATTGCCCGTTACTATGCTCTTGACTCAGTGTTGCCAACTCGGGATAAATTTTATTTATCAAAATTGTTCGAATTTGTATATAGTTGGCAAAAAAAATTGCTTTAACCTTGAAAAGCAAGTTTCATATTACTGGCATTAAGCCGATTAAAACCAAAATCTGGACGTGGTAGAAAATTTTACTAAAAGTGATTTGCATTTTACACAAAATCTAGACGTGATAGAAAAAATCTAATTATAGATTTGAAATCAGCATACCGAAATTAGCTAGGAGCACCTATTTGGTCTTCTGTAACAAAATCTTTGTTGCCTAGTGTTATCAAGGGCGTACAGTTGATCTATTAGTAAATAGTAAATACTATTCCAGAAACAAACAATGTTATAATTAATAATAGATCAACTGTACGCCCTTGATAATTGGTTAGGTTAAGTCGTGACATTCTCGTTAGTTTTAACGAAAATATTTAGTCAAAATTGGTGGAGGGGAGATAACCTACTGGTAACCTACAAGTACCAGTTGACCTAACCGGGCATTCAATTGACCTAACCGGGCATTCAATTGACCTAACCGGGCATTCAATTGACCTAACAGGTTAATATTGGTTATTTCACCTATATATATCTTCTGATCTTTTCGTATTAGGCACTCACTGTCATATTTCGGGCAAGTTAAGGATGAGAGAATAACGCCGTAATTGATAAAAACATCCAATCCTTTGTCTTCATCTAGGGCACATGACGAATCAAGTTCTCAGTCAAAATCACACAAATGGCACATCATAATTCTATCACAAACACCACTAAACTGAATCCAATTTGAAAAAAAAAATAGCCAGAACAAAACCCAAACAACTAATTAAGTCGCAGAGTAGCGAAAAAATAGCCCAATCAGGAAAAATATTTTATGAAAAAAGTACATAGCCAAAACATGAAATATATTTTATTAAAAAAATTACATTTCAACAAATTTGCACAACATAAGATATGTATTTTCCTAGTCAGTTTTGAATGGCAATTCAATATATTGTACTGTTTTAACCGTGCGTGAGCGGGTTGAAAGACGAATATTAACCGTTTTATTGATCGAAAACTATTGACTCCCCAGTAATTGGAGAGCCTGCGGCTCCCCAATTACCGAGGCCAAGGCACCAGCACCGCAAGTCTAGCTAAATGGGCCCGTAGGGCCCACTTTGCTGGTATATACAAAATTAGCGATGCAAACTATGATTAACTCGGATCACCTGAAGATCAGGGCCCGCAGCCTTCGTTGTAGCCTTATAAGGCTAACTAACGAAGGCTGGTGTGGTGGCCCTGATCTTCAGGTAATCCATTAACTCTAATGATTGTTAGGTTCCCACATAGTTTGTCGGTAACTGTAAACATTAAATTTGTTAAACCCACCTCCAATGTTGATAAAGCAACGTGTAAAACGTTGGCTTCGGCGAAGATTAACACTGCTACGACCAAACTAATAAAATTTAGGCTTAATGATTACGCACTTAACTATTTTAGTAACTTTGTAACGATTACCATTTGCACTCTTATCGAATTTTAGTAAACTACGATCATTCCAATATGAATGAAACGATACAGAGTATAGGCAACAACAAACTTTTAACTGGATATAAATCAACAATAACGACGATTGGCTGACTGATTAACCAGAACAAATTGCAACGAACATTAACAACTAACCGAAAACGATGGCTACTAAACACACACTGGATATTTGGTTGTTCTAATTTAACTTCGTTCAGCCGAGAGTACAGATACGGGAAACACAAACTAGATACAGTACAGTATATGTTAGTTATTGGTTTTGTTTAACCTCCTTCGCAACATCTAAGGTCATATGACGGAGGGGACCTACAGCTTTACGTGGGATCCGAATCACGGGTCGCTACATAGTCTGGACGCAGTGGACGGTATCCCATCCAACTACTATCCGACCCAATGTCGCTTAACTTCGCTGATCAACGGGAAGCGGTGTTAAGTACAGTATATGAAAAGGTATGAAGCTTTACAATCAACACCAGCAATTTCTAACTGACAACAGAATAACGAATTGTTAAAATTCAAATGATCAAACACACTTTCAACAGGGTAGCCAAATGCTTAATCCAAATAAAAAGCCAGACCACCTTCAAAAAGGCCAAAAAAGACCAAACTTATAAATTAGGCATCTATCATTTGCCTTATGTTAAATATTTGTATACTCACAACTTAAATCTATTTTACTCTTAATCTGAAGTTGAATTGTAATGACATGTATGGCTCTAAAAGTCAATTTGGGTGATTTCATCAAAGCAGTCATTTTCTTGAGTTCCATTATCATTGAAGTTACTGTAGAACAGAATTTGATCTAAATGCTCCTTCAGCTGCACTTTTCTTATACTGTACATGTTGTTGAATAGACTTGCATTTTTTTTGTTACTATAAAATTTCTGCAACATTTTACTTGAAGAACAAGATGAGTTCTAATTCTAAGAACTGTTTCTAAGATTTCGAATGAAAGCTTATTTCTTAATTTTGTTTTCACATTTGTCACATGTGAAAATATTCTCTACAAATGCATTGCTTAGCAGTATAACATAGGCATTAATGACTGAGTCTTTGACTCAGAGTCAAACGACTCAAACAATCGACAAAAATTGTAAAACGTTTTGATTGTTCCAGAAGCGATCTGTTAATTCCTGGATGGCACCGTGTAACGTGTTGAAATTAGTCTGCAATACAAAATGTTTTAAACAATTTCAAATATTCATTTCGGATCAGATTTTTCTTAATTTGATTTTACTCTTGAAAAGTTCCATAAGATAAATTATTTATAAATTCTCGTTATTGAACAGTACCTTGTTATTTTTATCTCATTTGAATAAATAGTAGTGTTTATAAAAAGGCCAAAAAGGCCAGATTTTTCGGGGGGGCCTTTTTAGAATTTTTTCCCTCACGTCCAAACCTGGCCACCCTGACTTTCAAGAGTTCGGTTAAACTTAATATTCTGGATGGACAACCGCATCATGAACTGTCTGCCAGATGTACAATAATACATCTCGCGTTTATACCCTATGTACGTATATAACTTTTGAAAATGATTTAAAGAAATTTGAGAACACACACACACACATACACACATTATATATATATATTTCAATCTTTCAAACAGGCTGACCGCTGCTTGGGATTTTCGAGTGCACCTTGGGATTTGGGGATTTCTTTTTTTAAATGTGCTAAATCTTGGGAAATTTACTGGGTAAAGGAAAATACTAGAAATAGTAACTAAAAATTGCCGTTTCTCTATTTTTTTCACATATTAAAAATTCAAATTAAACATCATGTCAACATTCTAATTCGAGTCAGAATGATATAAGCCTAGTATAAGTTAGTGCTCTGTCACTCAGGGCCCCAACTAGTCTACTTAACCCTTAATTGCGCGCGTCCCATTTTGAGACATAACTGTGCGCGTGCGGTACTGAGTACCGGTAGAGCGTTTTATTAATTTATCAGGTGAATAAAAGGAAATGAAGCAAACATATGATTATTTTCGTACAAAAGAATTAATGTAAATATATATTCCTACATTATGAGAATGAAATCATCAGAAATAAGTGATCATCAAATTTATATAAAAAAAAATTAAAAGAAAGTAGTAATGATGTATATCTATTATATATATACATTATTATATAATGCATATATATTATGTATAATATATATACATTATATAATAATGTGTATATATATTATATAATAATGTATATAGATGCGAGTCAATTTTGAGACTCGCATGTTTCGCACGTACGTATATATATATATATATAAGTAAATAAAGATAATACTTTTGCTAATTTTAGTATGATAGATCAGCAGCCATAAATAGGCCTAATTAGTGCATTATACACAATTTAAAGAGCAAGAAAATAAATGATGCAAGTACTGAATATAAGTAGTGCTTTTATGCCTTTATTTCACTTTTATATCACAAAAGTATGCGTCTGTTTCACTTACACAACTGCGCGCGCCCGGCACGGTATGCCGAAAGAACAGGGTGATCTTCAAAAATGGTTACTGATAGGGTAATGACTCATTGGAAGCATTTCGACTCATTCTTAAAGAATTATGGCGACTTTAATTGAAATCCGGTACTGTGTAACTGGGTGCGCGCAGTTAAGGGCAACATTCTAATTCGAGTCAGAATGATATAGGCCTAGTATAAGTTAGTGTTCTGTCACTCAGGCCCCAACTAGCCTACTTAAGGTCTACAGGGTTTTTGGTGAAATTAATGTATCTAAGTACTTTTTATTTTTATTTTACTACACAGATTAAATGTGTATGCATTGACAGTGTTTTGTGTATTACAAATGTAACTAAACTGAAAACCCTACAATTTGTAGGGTTTTCAGTTTAGTTACATTTGTAAGGCAAATTTGTTACATTTGTTACATTTGTAAGGCATTTGTAAGGCAAACTTACTGATATTGCCCATCTTGTAGTCCCTCCTGTAGATTTGGAGGTGTTTACTGGAGTTTAAGTCACTCATATATAACCTTGGGAATTCTGGGGAATTTTTGTTGGATGTTCTTGGATAATTAAAAATGTAGAGTGGTCACACAGCTTTCAAATGTTGCGTGCGATAATTTCTCATTTCACGAAAGTCAAGCTTGGCGTCCCTCCTCTCGAGTAGACGACGATTAATAGAGGGAGAACGATTAACGAAATAATGGTGCTAAATAGGGAACGACGATAGATCGAAACGACGATAGTCGATGGCGACGATTATAGAGGGACTACTGTGTATATATCGTAAAGATAGAATATAGAAAGGATGATGATATCTGTTCTATGTTCGTTTATACACACCTAAGCGGCTAAGGTGATTTGAACCAAATTTTGTATTCACATTAAAGGAAACCAAGGAAGGTTTTAGTAACACACCCTCCCCTCCCAGTCCCATGAACGGCTTGGGCACACCTGAACAACTTCGGTAATCCGCACCAAATTTAGTTTATACATTAAGGCAACATTGAGGCGAAAAGAAAGATATTGAAGACAGTGAGTAAGAGCGGGGAGTTGATAAAACGCAAAGCCTTTGATTCCAAACCCAGTGTTGGGATTGTAAAATCGGGATTTATTAATGAATATAAAATAACAATTCCTAATGTATAATGTAAGTTAGGTTTAATAGATGGATTGTAAAAGTTCAGAAATGGGTTTATCCTAAATTTGGATAAGGGTACGTGACCTGAACCACGAAGCCAGAATAACAGGTTTAGTTGTGTTCACACTTGTAATATAGATTGGCCAATCAGACAAAGGTTTGTTCGTCACGTGATACCCACCTCCAGCTTTATCCAATCGTGTCACTAAAGACAAATTAGTTTTCAAATAATACTACATCTATATAAGTAAGTGATTTAATATCATAAAATAGACCAATAAAGTTAGTTAAATACAGTTTATAAAGTCCCTATCTATTTCAGTGAAAACGTATCACAAAGGGTAAAATTCAATAACAGTATAATAGAAGGCATACATTTAATGAATACTTAAGCATATGATTCTACATGAGCACCATCAGTATCTCTACAGAGTTCGAATCTGTCAGCAGCATTGCGGAACACATTTTGGAGCATGACAGGGATTATTTTTGCAACTGCTGTTATGATACCAGCACGTAAATGTCCCAGCTTCATTCAGATGGCATTTTAAACACCGTCGTTTTTCAACAAAATGGGGCAGCATGTCATTACGCAAACATTGTTCGGGAGTACCTAAATGAACGATTTCCAAATCGGTGGATCAGACGTGGAGGCAACAGGCCCTGGGCGGCTCGATCTCCTGACCTAACGCCCTTGGATTTCTTTGCATGGGGCTTTATCAAATCAAACGTCTATCAAATGAGGGTTACAGATCTGCAAGATTTACGTGCTCGTATCGTAACAGCAGTTGCAAAAATAACCCCTGTCATGACCAAAATGTGTTCCGCAATGCTGCTGACAGATTAGAACTCTGTAGAGATACTGATGGTGCTCATGTAGAATCATATGCTTAAGTATTCATTAAATGTATGCCTTCTATTATATTATTGAATTTTACCCTTTTTGCTACGTTTTCACTGAAATAGATAGGGACTTTATAAACACCCTGTACTATAAAATAAGTAGGAAATTATAGATTCTATTGAAGTCATGTATTAATTACTGGGTATTTTTAAAATTTTAGTCTCAGAAAATTTAAAAAATAGATCACATGCCAAGTGAGACTGGAACAGCGAAATCGGCTCGATGGAAGGGCAGCACATCACCAGAGAGTCAGTCAGAAAGTTGAGTAAAGAAGAGTCAGTTAGTAGTAGAAATTAAGTCGTCAGAAGCAGTTTGTCCATCTGAAGATCGTTTTGCTCTTCCTTGTTAATTTTATTTAAATTTCTTTAGTCGAGCCCGTGAGAAGTGGAGTCTATATTCAAGATGAATTAATAACAGTAAATTCGTTATTTGTTTCTTCCCCCTCCCGCTAGGGTGCTGACGTAAGTGAATTCATTCCAAGACCCTCGGCTTTATTTATGTCACGCACGCACGAGGCCATAACGTTTCTGTGAGTCTACTTGATTTCGGTCAAGGCTTAACCTTGTCCATTGAATTACATAACGTAAGGGTAAAGTTAAATTAATTTGTGAACGTAAGCTTAAAAATATAAAAATTTTGGTGTTTCACAATAAAAAATTTATATAACATTATAACTGGTCGAAAGTAAATTTATGAATTTAATATAACGGTTCGATAAACAATATTCGTTTAGTTGTGGTTTAGTGGGAAAATTGAACGAACAGTAAAACATCAATACTCATTATGGGTGTTCAAAATTAGGAAATGTTTGAAAAAATCGAGCATACTGTGTTTTTTCCCATTATTTGGTCCAAGTGAAATCTTTTGGTACCATTTTCATCAAAATCGAAATTAGCCTAGGGGGTCACTCATAAAACTTAAAAATAGCATGTTTCAGCCATTTAGGGTAAAATGCTAACTTTGTAACTAATGGAGATAACCCTCTCAACCTGCCTCTCGTTTTGATTCTCTCGACGAAATTATGCGATTAGAAACAATTTTGATGTTGGGACGAGTTACGGTTTTCAAGATATGTGACATCAAAGTATGTCCATTGTCATAGAGTTACGCAGTTTTGTAGTGATTCAGGAATACGTCCATAGTGATTTCTGTGATAAAAAATTTAATTTCATTTGGTGTAAGTCGCTGTGCACAATTGGAATGAAATGAGATAATATTGATCAATTTTTTTTGTATGTAGACACCATATGTCAACTGGCCAGCGTGTAATATAATACCTCTTTTCCAGGTATCCTAATAAACGATCTACGTCCTGTGCAGCTTCCTCAAGCTAAGATGGATCCTGAACCCGTGGCAACCCGTAGTGGTAAAAGACTTAAGACACCTCAAGAACTTCCTCGTAAAAATGCCAAAGTGTCACCATCTGTACCCGTTCTAAGGAATGAAACAAATCATTTCCTTGTAGGTCAACCGTCTTCTTCTATATGTGGCGCAAGGTTGCCTACAGCACGACAAGTGCTCCAGTCTTTCTTCCATGTAAATCAAAGCCCATCACTGAAGAGGAACGAAGCATTTAAAATAACTAAAAGACCTGATTGAAGTGTTTACAACGGGAGAGACGTTGCCTCGGGACGACTACAGAGAATGTGTGGAGAACCCACTGATCTTCGTAGGGAAGGTGCCTTGTCGAGGTCAACATAAGAGGAAACCTGGTCCAACACACCACGCCCGTTGGATGGGCAAAGTTCTCTACGCCCAAAGGATGCTCATGTGGGTGGGGCAGTTACACTATGATGAGAGGCTCCTGACGAAGCTGAGAAGCCTGAATACTTTCATTCAGTTATTTTACACACCATAGGCCTACTGGATGAAAGCAAGCAGGGAGCGGATGCACTAATCAATGACCTGTGGTTTACCAAGGCCATGATGAGCTTCAGACAGTTAGACGTGAAGGTTGCCAACGCCGCTCTCGAGAAATTCTTCCGTCACAAGTGGTATCTGATGGAGGAAGTCATAGTCTTCTCTCTATTCAGTCATCGTCTCGCAGCCATAGACGAACTGAAGCAGGCAATAGCGTCGAAGCTGACTGAAACTGAGAAACCAGACAGCTTCAGGATCGGGAGACCAACTTTCACAACCATCAATGTCACGGCAGAAAGCGAGATACCGAACTATGTGGGCCATGATTCTCATTTCTTGTTCAGCTGCTTGGATGTGAGCGATGAATAGCTACAGAAACCCGTGGCTGACTGGCCACAAGATACGGATTATCAGGTCGCAGAGAATTTCGTGAGAACTTTGAAGGTGGTAAATGATGCCGCTGAAAGGGGTATCAAGCTGAATACAGAGTATGCCACAATAATAACTGACAACCATAAGGAACGGCAACAATTACTACAGGCTGTCGAACAGCACCGAAACGAGTATCCCGACTTCTCAAAGAAAACACGAGGATAGAATTGTAGAGATTAATTTGTAAATTTGTTTATCAATAAAGAGTGGGGACCGGAAGGATAATAAAACGCAAATGTCGGAGCCTGTTCTTTAGGCCGGACAAGGGTGGGTCCGGAGTAGTATTTTACTATCCTCCTCCCCCCGTTATTTTTACTGGTCCAACATGAGAATGAAAAAATTACTAATAACATATTTTAGTGGTAAATATCTTGAAAACTGTAATTCATATCGACATCAGAATTGCTTCCAATCGCATTTTCTCGTCGAGAGGATCAAAACGTGGGGCAGGTTGATAGGGTTATCTCTATTAGTTACAAAGTTAGCATTTTACCGTAAATGACTGAAACATGCTATCTTTAAGTTCTTTAAGCGACCCCGAGGCTAATTTCGATTTTGATGAAAATGGTACCAAAAGACTTCACTTGGACCAAATAATGGAAAAAAACAGTATGCTACACTTTTCAAACATTTCCTAATTTTGAACATCCCTAATGCTCATGTTACCATCCTTAGTGTGGGTGTGTCGACACACCAACCCACGAACGAGATAAAGGAAAAGACGGACGACATAATGTTCAACCGCAACTGCAACCGCGGGAAACCCTTTACCAGTCAAGTAGAGTTGTGTGGGTCGAGCCACCAAACACATGAGAAGCGTACTAAATGCAGGGCGGAGAAGACCTCTGGGCAGAGACAGCAACTGAATGGGGGTGAAGAAACTGCAGAAACCTCTTAAAAACTGTTTGAGAAAGAGAATATATGTAATCTTTCCAGAAAAGATCACGAGGAAAGGTAATACCAAGGATATTAGGAGAAGAGGAAGGATTGGGTTGTGTATTGTTGAAGTTAAGGAGAAAATCGTTGGGAAGACTGGGACAAATAGACAGATGAAGGAACTGAGTTTTTGAGGTAGTGAAAGCCACAAGGTTTTTTCTGCCCCAATCAGAGATAGTAGAAAGATCAGAGGTCAGGTGTATCTTAGCCGTTTCACGTGAAGCATGGAGTGACTGTTGAGAGGGACGCTTTGTGAAGCGGGTGGAGAAATGAAGAGTGGAATCATCAGCAGAGGAGTGGATAGGACAGGAAGTGCGATTTAATAGATCATTGATAATTAAAAGGAAAAGAGTGGGTGACACAACATATCCCTGAAGAACACCACTACTAATAGCTCTAGAAGAACAGTGACCATCTACAACCGCAGCCACAGATCGGCCAGAAAGGAAATCAGAGATAAAAGCACAGATAGAAGGATAGGAGCCGAAGAAGAGCAGTTTGGAAATTAAGGATTTGTTCCAGACTCTGCCAAAAGCTTTTGATATGTCTAGCGCAATAGTAAAGGTTTCACCAAATCCCGAAAGGAGTGATGACCAAGAGTCAGAGAAATATGCAAGAAAATCGCCAGTAGAGCCTCTCTTGTGGAATCCATACTGGCGATCTGAAAGTAGATTGTAAGTAGAGAGGTGTTTAAGAATCTTCCTATTAAGGAGAGATTCAAAAACTTTAAAAAGGCAAGAAATCAAAGCAATTGGACGATAGTTCAAGGATTGAGAGCGATTACCCTTCTTTGGGACAAGCTGAATCAAAGCGAACTTCCAACAGGAAGGAAAAGTACCAGAAAGACAAAGACGAAAGAGTTTGCCTAGCAGGGTGTCAGCACAGAAGCATAGTTCTAAGCACTTGCCCCTCCCATTCCCTCCCTAAGATGTTTTCCGGGGGACCTTTGCTGCGCAAGGCGTAGCGGCCATTCTAGTATATATTATATATATATATAATGTTTCAGACCAACAAAAACCCTAGGATCCACTCATGGCTGGTCTACCTAACTGTGTTCGTAATTGTGTATTGTGTATGTCCTCCGTGGTGGCGGAGGGGACCTACAATTTTACGTGGGTTCCGAACAACAAGAACATAAGAAATTTTTGTAAGAACTGCCTGTACATTGGCAACGACCAATTTTACAAAATGACAAAGACCAATTTTTTCAACCAATTTTGACAGCTCGATAGATTATTAAATTAGATTGAAAAAAGTGCGCTAATCTTAAAAATATTCTCAAAGAAATGCTGGATATTAAAGACTTTCTAAAATGCATGCAGAGTTCGCTGCCAAGCCTAAGTGTGTAAAATCATGTTGGCAAGTTGCAAGGAGTTCCTCTCTTTCATTTTAGTGTGATAGTGTTTTTATTTGTGCGTTATGTAGCAAGTTGTCATTTTGGTTTGCATGCGTCGTTCTATTTTGTTGTTCGTTGATTTATAACAGGATATTAACAACAGGATTTCAGTGAACAAAATATTATTCAAAGCTCTGTGTGAAGAGAACAGTTACTCCTTGAACCAAATTATCGAACAGTTTCCTCACAGTGCAGTTATGTTTAGAGAGATATCAACACTTATTTACCACCGCCTCTTCCTTCAAGCGATATTCACTCCCACCTTCTTTCTCATCGCGAATGCTTATTATGAAAAAATGTAATGATGGGGTTGTTTAATCTCCTTCGCAACATCTAAGGTCATATGACGAAGGAGACCTACAGCTTTACTTGGGATCCAACCACGGGTCGCTACATAGTCTGAATGCAGAGGACATTCTCTCATCCAACTACTATCAGACCCAATGTCACTTAACTTCGCTGATCAACAGGAAGCGGCGTCACGACATTGGCTAACGGAGCCCCTTAATTATTAAAGAGATTCTGTTCTCGAATAATATATAATTATTGACTTTATTGATAAATAATTATTAATGTTACGAAATTTAGTATTAACATGGGGAAAAATTGTATTACGTTTGCACTATCACATTCAGGAAAATTCATTAATTATTTATGATTCTTTACGAGTCATAGTTACCAGTTTTCAAAATCATCACAAAAACGCGCAGGATGTTTTACAAGAATAAAGTGATCCACTGAACATTTAACTGTGGTATCCTACTGTAAACGCAGCTGAAAAAGTCAACATAAAGGTTATGAAAAAACTATTCAGGGCTATGGGTTGATTGCCTGATACCCTCATCCGTTGGAAATTTCCAGCAGATTTCAGTGGAGAGTTAAACGACAAAAGCCCTATGTTTTTTCGTTAGAGAGTTATGAATATGTAGGTCTTTAAAGGACCTTTTTATATTTAATTGATTACGGTAATTTTAGCGTCGGGATTTTAGATGCCTATATGTTAATGAAAAGAAATTGTCCCACCTTAATTTTGCTTGGTCCTTGGTTTGCTTCGATGTAGGGCGTTACGATCATTTTCGGTGTAGGGCCGCCACGATGGAGTTACGCGACAAATTAACTTGATGTAATTAATATAGGCAGTCACAATATAAACACTTTAAGGTGCAGGCCTACCCTTTTTCTTTATAGTTATTAAGTTTATTATAAGGAATTCACTCAGAACTTTAGGGAAGACAAAAGCACATCTTCCCTGTTTAAAGCGTTCGCTGCACATAAACAGCCCCGAGGCCACTCCTTTAATATATCTTCATATTTTAGTATAAATTGCTGATTTGGCAAAGGTTGTTGACTCTTTCTCTCTTGTATTTTACATGAGTTAGCAAATGGAAAATTTTGTTCACGTGAAATAATGTTTCTCGTGGTTATGCAGACCCGACGCCTACATACGGGTTCTATGCATGTATGGCAATCATCTCATTCCCATTAGGCTATGTCGCCAATCCCGAGCCAATTTTGTATAGATATTTAATTCAATTAATTAATAATTTATATTTAATTATGAAATAAAGGTATCACATACGATACCATGTTGTAAGCGCGTATAGTTTTTCCATATACTGGGGGGGGCCGGAGAAAAATTTGTATGTTATAGATCAAATTTTTTGACAAACTGTGTAAAACGTAAAAAAATGGATCAAAAGAATGAAGTAAAAATTTAGGAAGAGAGAGGTTACTCAAGACCTATTTAAATATGAAAGTTCAATAGGCCAACTTCTCAAGTTTAGTTAAAGTTATGTCAATCAGTTTGACTCCCTTTAGGTATAGGTAATTTATGGAATTAAAGTAAAGTTATTAAATATTTTAACTTTGCTCAATTTGTGTAAGGTTTATAAGTCACCAGTCTTAATTTTTTCTTGTAAAAGTTTTCTGGCTTTCAAAGTAGTCTTTCTTTGAGGCCTGTCTGGTTTAATCTGAGTTACATCAGGTACATTGAGAGATTCCTCTCCAATAGTATCCTGATCCATCCTTTGGGGTAATGGTTCTAATTTAGCCCCACACTCCAAAGGATATAGTAATGTGATATCTCTGATGGTTTCACCAGTTGCTGTTTTCAGTTTTACAACCCTGGTAACTTCGTCTTCACCAGTTTTGAGTGCCAAGACCTTTCCCATTGACCATTGTTGTCTTGGTGTCTTGTTATGTATCAACACAATGTCTCCAATTTTGACTGAATTATTCCAATTTTGTTTTGTTAATTGTTTATGTCTTTCTCTAAGACTTGTAAGTATTCTTCTCTCCATTTGTTATAAATTGAGTTTTGATTTGTGTCAAATGTTGGTATTTTGTGTTGATTCTTTGTGTCCTATTTCCCAATCTGGATCCTCTGTACTGTTATGTTCAGATTCTGGTAACATGTTTACTGTTTCTCCCTTAATTAGGTGGTTAGGTATGAGAGGTTCTGGCTCATTAATACCATCTCCCACATAAGTTAATGGTCTGTTGTTGACAACATTTTTAATTTCTGACAGAACAGTCATGAGTTCAAAAAGTTGTAGATGTTTGGTCCCAATAGTCTTTTTAAGGCAGTTCTTTACAGTCTGTATGTTTCTTTCCCAAATGGAACCATACCATGGTGTATTAACAGGAATGTACTTCCAGGTTATATTGTGTTTGATTAAATGAGTTTGTACTGTTTCACTGTCACAAATCTGATGAATAATTCTTTCACCAGATTTGAAGTATGTGGCATTGTCTGACCATATAGTTTTGGGTACAGAATTGTGTGCACAAAATCGTCTGAAAGCAGCAATAAAAGCTTCTGCTGTCAGATCTTCTACTATGTCTAGATATATGGCACGTGTGGCAGCACAGGTGAAGAGTACAATGTGCACTTTGTATTCCTTTGAATCCATTTTATCTCCAAAACTCACATTTACCGCTCCAGTGTAGTCAATACCCGTGGTTTCAAATGGCCGAGTAAATGTTACTTGTTCCACGGGTAGGTCTGGAGGGCTTGGGGTCTTAAAGGGTCGTGAATGGATACCTTTACAAGGAATGCATGTGTTTAAAATTTTCTTTGTTTCAGTTCTACCCTTTGGTAGCCAGTAAGTTTTTCTCAGCTCCGTCAGGGTTTGTGGGACCCCCATGTGGTGTATTTTGTTGTGGGTATCCCTGATGATGAGATTTGTGAAGTGATTTCTCCTTGGAAGAAGAATTGGGTGCTTAGAGTTGTGAGTCAAAGTTGACTTGTTAAGCCTTCCTTTACACCTTATCAGACCCTCTGTATCCAGGTACAGATTTAGATCCATGACAAGTGAAGGAATTCCTTTGTTTAATGTGTTACTGGACCTAAGATACTTCAACTCCTTGTCAAATTCTGAAGCTTTATCTGTTTGAGCCAGTGTTTTGTTGCAGTTTCTGTTAAGTTAGAAAAGGCCTTCTGAGGACAGTGTTTGAGAAGATAGCTATTGACAAACTTGCAGCAATAGACTGTAATTCTCAAGAGTTTGTTGAGGTCTGAATAATGTTTATAGTCAAATATAAGTTTGTCCTCAGTGATCTTTTCAGTTGTCGTAGAGTTGAGTGTGAGGTTAACTACTTTGGCTGGCCAAAGATCCTCACATGTTAGCCATTCGGGTCCTTCATACCAGATTTTATTTGTTTTCAACAGTTTGTAAGAGAGCCCTCTTGTCAAAAAGTCTGCAGGATTCTCTTTTGTTTTTATGTACCTAAATTTGATACCAAGGTTTGTGTTTGCAGTTTTGATTTCTGTTAGTTGTTTTTCACAAATATGTTTTTGCAAGAAGTTGTATCTGTGTTGGTCACCCATGTTAGACAAATTT
>JAJOZX010004129.1:0-39679 GCA_023014485.1 Bathynomus jamesi
ATTGGTAAACTCTCTAGACGGGTGAGCCAACCGAGTTTGAACACGTTTTACACACACACACACACACACACACTTTAAAATCTTGCATAATAATCATTTGTTGATGGAGTTCTTTAACCTGCGCAACATGGGATCACCTGATGGAGGAACCTATAGTTTTAGTAGGATCCGAACTACGGGCCGCTACATAATCCAGAAGCGAGTACGGTCCCCATCCAACTATAAATTATAATTTAAATACCTAAGTTAAAAAATGCGCTCTCAGAAACCGAGTCCATTGTACATATACAAGACAAAAAATGCGCAAACAGCAAAAATAGTAAAAAATTTGAACAAGTTTCAACATCGCTAACATTATTAAATGCTAAACCTAAAATGGTATGTATTAACCATTAGTGTCCATTGGTAGAATTTCCTACCAACAAAATTGTTTGTCATTATTGTATCACTTTTTCTTGTATTCACGTGATCTTCGGTATTAGTCATTGATACGACGCAACCTAATGACTCGTACCGAAAGCACGTGAATACAAGAAAAGGTGATACAATAATGACAAACAATTTTGTCGGTAGGAAATTCTGCCACTGGGCATTAATTCACACATTTCACTCTTAACCACAAATGACTTAAAAGAGTACATTTTATTTAAGATTTCTTTAATTAAGTGAAAAAAAAAATAAAAATTAGTGTTCATTTTTTAAAATAACTTTCCAAAACTAAATTTCTAAATAAATACAGAAAACAATTTATTTAATTAATTTACGACGACAAAATTACTAAATAAGTTTTGGAAAATGTCATTCAGTTCTTCCAAAAAAATAAAATTTTTTTTATCTCCATTTTGGATCGACAAAATTTACGTGAGCGACGATCAATTTTATATCCTTCATACAAAATAAACCTTCGAATTAACGTAATTTATAAGGAAACAAAACCGTAAGTTTTAAAGGTATTATTGAAAAACAAATAATGTATACATTAAATCACGTTTATAAATTATAACTTTATATTATTCTTTACCATGACTTACAAAAAGGGTTTTTATTAAATGAAATAAAGGGATAAAATTGTGTGTGTGTGTGTTGTGTCTGTACAATTACTAGTATTATTCACTGCGTGATTTTTGGGTCCTCACCGAGATCCCGGGTAACATGACAAAAGGGACCTACAGTTCAACGTGAAATCTGTAGAACGGAGTCTTTACATCATTTGAACGCACAGGGTAGTCACCCGTTCATCTCGTGTGAACTGTATAAAACACACATTTATCCTATATATGAAGCGCAGGGGGTAACACCGAAATGAAGACAATGAAGTAGGAGGTTCGACCCGATGGTGCTGTATAATTATGATATCGGAGTTAGAACAATGGACCTCATTAGTCTGGCTTGAACGCTATACCAGTTTCTGACCGTGATGACAAACATTTTTGTATACAATTTAATTTTTATATATAATTTATATATATTTATATAGAATAAATTAATGCATTGCAAAATGCCGACCTACCTACTGTAAACTAGAGGTGTATCTTCATTCGCAGTCAGAAGTAATGAATAATTAGAAAAGCGTAATAAATTATTGTCGCGAATCTCTGAATTAGAGATTTTAGAGCTATTTAATATATCTATCTACGCGCCTAGGTGGTGTAGTGGTTAGCGTCGTTGACTACGAATCCATCGGCCTAGGATAGAGACCCAGTGGTGGCAGGCGGCGCGCGGCAAAACCCAATGTTCATCTTTCCACACAATAAAAAATTGGTTGTAGATACTGTAAATGTTAACCACTAGCACTAGGTAGCCTAATGGTTAAGACGCTGGGATGCTGGTAGGGCGTGGTTTGGATTCCACGTTAAACTGTAGGTCTAAGGTGGAGTGGACGAGCTTGACCTTCCTCAGAAAGAACAATTCAGGGCGGAAACTAAACCAAGGTTATAGCTGCTCGTTAGCATACCGCCGAGTCACGGTTACAACTTAATTTTTTTTCCGTGGCTCAGCGGTTGCAATCTTCGCCTCGTGTACGCAGTCTCACTCACTGGGTCTCCTGTGAGAGAGTTATTTGATAGCTCTTTGTATTTATTTAACTCGGCATTCGTACATAGAGATTTTTGTTCTAAAAATTCTCAGTCGTCGGCAAATGTCAGTTAAAGGATATACGAATTAATATGAACGGAAAAATAAGTAAAAGACTGAATTTGGCAAGTTTTTCATTAAAAACCGATATTCGCACGTGTTAAATTCTTACTTCGCACAATTGCGCAAGTATACTACTAGTGTATTAATTAATCTTGCATATTAAGCCTAGGTTATTAGACCCTACACGCCAAGTGGGGGTTCATCCGCCCACCCCCCTTCAAATTAAAGGTGTGTGTGTATATACAATACCAACTACATCTTACCAAATCATTCACGCTCCAAATTTTTTTCTTGTTCTACGTTAAAATGAAGTTACATCGTAGAAGCTTCGAATGATAAATATTATGTATTCCCATAAAGTTTGGAAGAAAAAAAATCTTTTAAGTTTTGAAGTTCCTTGATCTTAAATTCACTTGAAACAAAGTTAAAGTCCGGACAATTTAACTTAAAGTTCTTGCTGAAGCTGAGATTATCTACAAGTTTATATTTCGAGGTTCAAGTTGCCTAAAGTCTTAGTTCAAGCTGAAGTTGTCTACAAGTTCGCATTACATTACAAGTTTGAAGTTATTTGCGAGACTATTTAAAAAGTTAAACGCGCTATTTTTGCTTTACAAGTCTTTACCAACCAACCAAAAATATACACTAATTCAAAGTTCTTCATATTTCTCAATTTATACAAATTTTTTTTTTCTTTTCAGGGACTTATTTTAAACTAGAAAAGAATTATCACACATGACGTATATTATGTCGGATAATGCTGTTGATTGTGCGCATTCGATCGGATGTACACAATGTAACTCAGTATATATAGGCCAAACGAGTAAAACGTTAGACATTAGGGTAAAACAGCATAAATATGCGTGTAGAACAGCAAATAATTCTAGTGCATTGTTTAACCATATGTATAGATGAACCATAGTATCAAGTGGACTAGTTCTAAAGCGCTCGTTAAAAATACAAATATAATTGAAAGGAATATTCTAGAATGTGCATTTATCCATTTTAAAACTTTCAATAACAGTGCGGGAATGTATACAATGACAATATCCTGTTAACATACCTTTGCCTCTAGCACATGATTAACGAGAGTTAATCTTTTTATTTTTCTGTCTCGCTGTATATGGGTATATATTTTTGTCATCTTGCCTTCTCCCTTCATTCCCTGACGAGGTGTACTTCTGAATACACGCAAGACCTTGGAATCATTTTTCTTTGTGGGTTTGCATTATATATATATATATTACAAAGCTAATCAAGGTTATACTTGTATATAAACTTTATAATTTATAGAGAAAATAACTTTTAATTATAAGACAAAATAATTAAATGATAAAGCTCACAAGAAAAAGTAATGTAATTTTGTAATGTTAGTTGAATAATGGGATCATATGTAGAATTCGGACCCCAACTTTCCCCTAATGTAGGAACCAGACCCCAACTTTCCCCTAATGTAGAATCCAGACACCAACTTTCCCCTAATGTAGAATCCAGACCCCAACTTTCCCCTAATGTAGAATCCAGACCCCAACTTTCCCCTAATGTATAGATTATAGAAGCCAGACCCCAAACGAATCGTATAAGGACATCAATAAACAATTTAAAGGTTCATAGAAAATTTTATTATTATTATCACAAATAAAAACCATTAAAAGGATCAAATGTAGAATTCGGACCCCAGCCTTCTTTAGTTAGCTTTATAAGGCTAACTAACGAAAATATCATGACCTAACCTAACCAATCGTCAAGGGCGTACAGTTAACCTAACGATTGGTTAGGTTAGGTCGTGATATTTCCGTTAGTTAACCTTATTTCCATGCAATTTGTCTTTAGCTGAGGAATAGTTAAAGTTAACTCAAATAGTTAAAGAGTAGCTTAAACAAGCCAAATGGAGAATACAGACCCCAACCTTCCGCTAATGTAGAATTCGGACCCCAACCTTGGTAGGGGTCCGAATTCTACATATGATCCGAATAATGTAACTATCATTCTGCATGAAAACACCACACACACACACATATTATATATAATATATATATATGTATAATGTATATATTATATGCTGCAAACCCACAAGGAAAAAGAAAAACGATTCCAAGGCCTTCAATAACCTTTAATAAGGCTTTCAATAACAGTGCGGGAATGTATAAAATTGACATCTTGTTTAAAATTCCCTTTGCCTCTCATTAAACTCTTGTTAAGTATGTGCTAATTGTTTTGGTTTCCGCTACGCTGTATATATTTATGGGCATCTTGCCTTCTCTCTTCATTCCCTGACGAGGTGTAGCTCTGAATACACGAAAGGCCTTGGAATCGTTTTTCTTTTTCCTTGTGAAATAAATCCCATATATATATATATATATATATATTTTTTTTTTTTAAGTTCGGGAAGAACCGATTCGCCTCTATTTAAAAGGGCATATCTCAGCGGAAAAACAAAGAAAAAGTGAGAGGAAAGACAGAGGAAAAGAAAGGGTGGAGGGGACAGTCGAAGTGGAAAAAGACCAAGGATGACAAGGACTGCAGAGTCGAGCCCCATCATCCTTGGGTGCTAGGGCCGGGAGGGCGCACGTGAAACCTCCAGGAACAAGCACGTACAAACGAGCACAAAGAGCACTCAAGAGCACGAGCTCAGAACCCCCTTGCGGGGACATATATATATATATATATATATATGGGAATGAACTCAGAATGGTTTCCTGAGGTTTTTTATGATACACACAGACCGTGCATGGAACAAGGAACTCTTCTAGGAAAATTAAATCCAGTACAGGGTGGGCCGTAAGTTTCCATACATAGGAAAATAAACATTTTTTATGGACAACCATTTTTATTTATATAATATGCTCTACATGGTTGCCATTGTTTTGAAAACACATTTCAATACGTGTTCCCCACTGTTGATGAACACGCATTAGCACAGTTGACGTTATGCTTGTAATGGCGTTGGTGATACGTTCCTTTAGATGATTTATGTCTCGTATCTTTTCCTGATACACCATGGCCTTCAAGTGCCCCCAAAGATAGAAATCAAGGGGGGTGAGATCTGGGGATCTGGGAGGCCACTCCACAGGACCACGCCGACCAATCCAAGCATCCGGAAACTGCTGCTGCTGATCCAAATACCGACGCACGTGAAGACCATAATGAGGTGGAGCTCCATCTTGCTGGAAGTAAACTGGGAAGTTACCTTCCTCGTTTAGCAGGGATGGGAAAATCTCTTCTTGCAACATGTTAAGATACCTTTCGGCATTAAGATTTCCACTGACAAAAATTGGTCCAATAATTCTGTCACCCCATATCCCGGCCCACACCATCACTTTACCGGCACCTTGCATCTTCGTCGGACTCAGCCAGTTAGGATTAGCATTACTCCAGTAACGTATGTTTTGCCGATTAACCTCTCCATTGACGTAAAAATTTGCTTCATCAGTAAACAAGATCTTAGTTGAAAAGTTTGCATCCTCGTTCACTTTGGTTAATGCCCATTCACAGAATTCCATCCGTCTATCGGGTCGTCTTCACTCAAATGCTGTGCCATATGCAATTTGTATGGATGCCATTTGTTTGCTTTCAAAATGCGCCTGATACTCGATCTGCTGACACCACTTTCTGCAAACAACCGTCGTGTACTTTTTCTGGGACTCCGTGTAAGCGCTGTAAGTATCGTAGCTGTTGTGTCTTCATCGGTGGCTGTACGTCTTGGACCACTTCGCGGTTGATCTGCAACATTTCCAGTTTTCTGAAACTTGTTAATAAGTTTTTGCCACAGTGTTGTGTGATGTTCGTTCCATGTTGTCTGTTAAAGTTCATTGCAACCATGCGACTGCTTCCCGACCCAGCCATCAGTATGATTTCAATTCGTTGCTCTTTCGTCAAACGCATATTCTTAGGGTATCTGAAACATAAAAACAAACGTTAATTTTTCCTATGTATGGAAACTTACGGCCCACCCTGTAGTCCGAATAAGTAATGGTAAATGACAAATACTATAGTTTTTTCTTTTTCATAATGCTAGCACGACGCGGGCAACGGGTCACTCGCAAAGAGGTCCCAAAAATATAGCTTCCCTCACCAGCTATCTGCAAAGCAGATAGGATCCAGCTTTGGGACAGGATCTAGGGTTTAAAGCAGCCTAGCCCAGCTACATTTAGAACCTCAATATAAGCAAAAGATTCGCTGCCTTCACGTCAGATTGAATACATCAAAGAAAAAGGGGTAACTATTATATTTTTAGCCAAAAACCAAAACTTAAACCTCAACTGCCAGAATTGAGCGTCCACTTTTCAAGGCACATAACATGTCCGTTTCGTGATGGGAATGAACTCAGAATGGTTCCCTGAGGTTTTTATGATACACACAATATAATAGTTACCCCTTTTTCTTTGATGTATTCAATCTGACGTGAAGGCAGCGAGTCTTTTGCTTATATTGAGGTTCTAAATGTAGCTGGGCTAGGCTGCTTTAAACCCTAGATCCTGTCCCAAAGCTGGATCATATCTGCTTTGCAGATAGCTGGTGAGGGAAGCTATATTTATGGAACCTCTTTGCGAATGACCCGTTGCCCGCGGGCTAGCATCATGAAAAAGAAAAAACTATAGTATTTGTCATTTACCATTACTTATTCAGACTATAGTGGATTTAATTTTCCTAGAAGAGTTCCTTGTTCCATGCACGGTCTGTGTGTATCATTATATATATATATACAGTATTATACACACACACACACACAAAACCCTTCACCAAAATCCATATGTATATACCTTTGGTAACCCTTGGTTCGCTTCCGCTCAAATTGTTCATTCTGACGAAGGTCAAGCTTTACACTCCACCTTAGACCTACAGTTTAACGTAGAATCCGAACCACACCCAATCAGCAGCCCAGCGTCTTAACCACTAGGCTACCCAGGGTATCCATTTATCTACCAACTTCCTTTGAGTCGAAGGATGAACAGCTGGTTTTGCTGCTCGCCGCCTGCCATCACCGGGTCTCGTTCCCGGGGCCGATGGATTCGTAGTCAGCGACCCTAACCACTACACCACTGAGGCGCATATATATATATATATATATATATATATATAAGGGTAATTTAATAAGTATCCGCACTTTTATTTTCACATCTGATAGATTATAAACACATCACTTCTCAACATAGTCTCCCTGTTACTCAATACACTTAGTCCAGCGATCTACAAGCTTCCTAATGCTATCACAAAAGAATGTTTTTGGCTGTGTGCGTAGCCAGTCATGCACCGCCTCCTTCAGGTCATCATCGCCTTGGAATCGCTGACCTCTCAAAGCGTCTTTTAGTGGTCCAAACAGGTAAAAATCCGAAGGTGCCAGGTCTGGACTGTAGGCTGGATGGTCAAGAACTTCAAATTTAAGTTCTTGAAGGCATTTTTTAGTCTGTGCAGCGGTATGAGGCGCGCATTGTCGTTTAACAGAATAACACCTTCCGACAATCCCTCTCCGTTTTGTGCGAATTGCTTGCTTTAACTCATTCCGAAACATGTCAGAATACGATGCACTTGTTACTGTAGTTCCGCGCTCTAGATAATGTTCAAGGATAGGGCCTCGTGTATCCCAAAACAGTGTTAGCATAACTTTACCTGCTGACGGCTGCGCTTTGAACTTCCTTGCAACGGGAGATGTTGGAATTGTTGGATGCTTCCATTGCATGCTCTGTCGTTTGCTTTCTGGTTCATAGTGATGGATCCAGGTTTCATCTCCAGTGATAATGCGCTCCAAAATGCTTTCACCTTCATTATGACACCGCGCAAAAGACGAGAGCAGATGTCCATACGATTACGCTTGTCCTCTTCTGTCAACTGTTTGGGCACCCATAGTAGTATAGCCGCAAAAGGGGAGAGTGCAGGAATGTTGCAGGTTATTATGTAATGTTGCAAAGGGGGGTGGGGGTTGTTGCAAAGGGGGGTGGGGATGTTGCAAAGGGGGATGTTGCAAAGGGGTGTGGGGGAAAGGGGGGTGGGGGAAAGGGGGTGGGGGAAAACTTGGAGGCGGCGTTATCCCCCAAGAGAAAGAAGGAGGAGAGAAAGGAGGAGAGGTGTTCACCTGGCAGGAGCCAAGTGCACACTGAGACTTCCAGCCGGGCTGGCGTTGTTTTATAGGCTCCTAATCAGCCAGTTGGCTGAGTTGCCAGATACCGCCATGTATTCCATTGTATACATTATTATCCTAATCAGCCAGTTGGCTGAGCCAGAGACGCCTGAAGAAGAGAGAGATGCCTGTAGGAGGGAGAGACGCCTGAAGAAGAAGAGAGAGAGATGCCTGTAGGAGGGAGAGACGCCTGAAGGAGAGAGGATAGGTGCACATGCAGGAGTACACATGCAGGAGGTACACATGCAGGAGTACACATGCAGTAGGTACACATGCAGTAGGTACACATGCTGGATGTACACATGCAGGAGTACACATGCTGGAGGCAAACATGCAGAGAGAGAGAGAGAGAGAGGCGCCTGAAGGAGAGAGAGAGAGAGAGAGAGAGAGAGCTGAAGGAGGGAGAGAGACACCTGAAGGACAGAGTGGAGTTCTCCCCCAATTTATTTTCGTTTCCCTAACCTAAGAGGCCACTATGGGGTTTACCAAAGGGCATGAAATAGAAGGAGCAGAGCTCCTTACTCGGCCGGAGCCGAGGGGGGAATGGTTCTTCATCAACTTCGCGATCTTTTATAATCCTCTATTCTGGCTGAGTTGCCAGATAGCGCAAGGTATTCCAGATAGCGCCATGTATTCTAATAAGCATTGTGTACCACAATATGGTAGATGAATTAAATAATTACACACTTAATTGAAATATAGATGTATATAGTGTTTTACAATAGATGTATATAATGGTAATATTAATATTTGGAACATTGAGTACTTAGCTTCCTTGAAGTTGAACGAAGCAAATAACGTAGTTATCCATAATTCAACCAACCATAGAAAACAGAATTATAGAAATATATATATATATATATATATATATATATATATATATATTAAGCATTGTGTACCACAATATGGTAGATGAATTAAATAATTACACACTTAATTGAAATATAGATGTATATAGTGTTTTACAATAGATGTATATAATGGTAATATTAATATTTGGAACATTGAGTACTTAGCTTCCTTGAAGTTGAACGAAGCAAATAACGTAGTTATCCATAATTCAACCAACCATAGAAAACAGAATTATAGAAATATATATATATATATATATATATATATATATATATATATATATATATATTAAGCATTGTGTACCACAATATGGTAGATGAATTAAATAATTACACACTTAATTGAAATATAGATGTATATAGTGTTTTACAATAGATGTATATAATGGTAATATTAATATTTGGAACATTGAGTACTTAGCTTCCTTGAAGTTGAACGAAGCAAATAACATAGTTTACCTTCGAAAACGCCATAATAGAAAACAATTAATTTTATGGGTAACTATTTCGACAAAAGTTTACTATAATTATATCAGTCTTTTAAATATCTTCTGATATATATATATATATATATATATATATATATATATATATATATAAAATACCACAATATATATCTTCTATTATTCAATAACACATTAGAAAGATTTACGCAATAATAGAATTAACAAAGTTACCCTATTTCGTTAGACAGAAACGAATTTTTATAAGGAATACCCAGCTTCATTAAACTTGAAGATGAACGAAGCATACAGCCTCATTCCTGCGACGAAAAAAATGAAAAATGACGTAAAATAAAGAAATTATTCATTGCCCAAGCCACTATAGCGAGGTTGGTTTCGGAGAATTCGAACGAAAAAGGTCTCTAGGGACCTTTTTCGGGCCGAGAGATTATCTTTCTACAAGCTATTCGAGCAGAAATCACCACTGGCTTCAGATATTAATTTTATCATTCTTATTATTTCTACAAATATTTACGCGTTATTTTTTATGGTGTCATATAGAAATATAATGATATATATATATATATATATATATATATATATATATATATACCCTTTGGATAACCTTTGGTTAGCTTCAGCCCGAATTGTTCATTCTGACGAAGGTCAAGGGAAAAACGTACACACACACTATATATATATATATATATATATATATATATATATGCTACACACAGACCGTGCATGGAACTCTTCTGGGATAATTAAATCCACTATAGTCCGAGTAAGTAATGACAAATACCGCCTCGGTGGTGTAGTGGTTAGCGTCGCGGACTACGAATCCATCGGCCCAGGGTTCGAGACCCGACGGCAGCCGGCGCGCAGCAAAGCCCAGCTGTTCCACACAATAAAGAAAGTGGTTGGTAGATAAATGGGTACCCTAGGAGGCCTAGTGATCAAGACGCTGGGCTGCTGATGGGTCGTGGTTCGGAATCCACGTTAAACTGTAGGTCTAAGGTGGAGTGAAAAGCTTGACCTTCGTCAGAATGAACAATTCGGGCAACGACGCGGGCAACGGGTCACTCGCAAAGAGAATTTAATCATTGGTAAACTTCCTTCCAGACCACTCTTTCTATACATATATATATATATATATATATATATATATATATATATATATAGAAAGAGAGCGAGAGTTTTGTTCAATAAATAATAATCGAAAATAACTGCACGATTTTCTATGTAGCAATAATAATAATTAACAAATACGTGATTTAAAATAACAGGACCATTTTACCCGAGGCAGTAGTATATCCGAAAAACCGTAATGCACGATTTTTTCTATGTAGCAATAATGATTAATGCAACTATAGTTTACCTTGACTTTCATATGCTTCTATCCTGTTTTATTAATAAAGATTTTTAACTTTTAATAACGTATGAATAAAGATTTTTAACATTTAATTTTATTTTAGTATTTATTCATGCCACGCCGCCTTAGACCACAGCTTAACGTTGAAACCGAATGTTCTTTTTAAAATATAATTAGGATATAATTTCTTTATTATAAAATAAGTTAACAATTCAAACAATACTAATAATTTGTAAGATATAATATAAGGACTACCATAGAAATGTAAGTGCCTATAATTCGATTTTATATATATGTTACTCGTCCGGTCTCGTTATAGCGGATTGGTACACGCTCCACCCAGCTACATCGGCAGCCAATCACGACGGACATCTGGTCTTTTGGGCGGAGCTTGGTGAATGTGCATATAAAAGGGGATATTTTCAGTTGGGAGTAACAGTAGCTATTTTCGCATCAGTGAATAATCAACCATGGACCTGTACGTCTCCCCAGACTTGTATGAAGAACGTGATACTGCAGCATTAACCACAATTAGCCTTTTCAATGCTGTTGATTGTGGCGAACTATTTTCGACGCAAACCGTAGAAGATATTTGCAGTGACGCTCCTTACAATCCGACGCAAGGGACTACCATAGAAATGTAAGTGTCCATAATTAGAATTTTATATATATATGGAGAGTTGTAGTATTTCAGATACTAGTCAAAAATGTCAATCAATGTTATTTCCCCATCATGCTAAAATCGAAATTGGTAATCGAACCAAAGATATCTTCATATAATGGAGATCTGTCTGTCTGTCTGTATATGTTTTCCTTTAAGGTCCGATGAGGATTTGACACGAGTTATACATCTTTTGAAGGGGATACGGATGATATACTGATCAGTCAGCAGTGTCACACATCCTCCACCATGGACCTGTACGTCTCCCCAGACTTGTATGAAGAACGTGATACTGCAGCATTAACCACAATTAGCCTTTTCAATGCTGTTGATTGTGGCGAACTATTTTCGACGCAAACCGTAGAAGATATTTGCAGTGACGCTCCTTACAATCCGACGCAAGGGACTACCATAGAAATGTAAGTGTCCATAATTAGAATTTTATATATATATACGGAGAGCTGTAGTATTTCAGATACTAGTCAAAAATGTCAATCAATGTTATTTCCCCATTATGCTAAAATCGAAATGTTCACTCCTCGAACCAAAGATATCTTCACATAATGGGGATCTGTCTGTCTGTCTGTATACTCTGTATATGTTTTCCTTTAAGGTCCGATGAGGATTTGACACGAGTTATACACTCTTTTGAAGGGAATACGGATGATATACTAATCAGTCAACAATGTCAAATAATGTAAGTGTTTTTCGATCTTTTTGGGATAAGAAGACGCAATATATTTTCATAAATTTATTAAATGAAAGAAATCAGTACAATAAACGAATATACGAACAAAAACATTATAATATACAACGAGTACGTACAATTGGAAAACGGTTTTTTATCTGTCTACATACCATTTCATCGTTTCGGTGAGTGTGACACGGGTCAAATAAATTTAAAAAATTTATAAATTCTTTATCATTTGACATATGCATGAGAAATGAGACACAGTACATTCCGCAAACATTAGTAAAATATCCCTGCATACGAAATGGGTTCCATACAACTTCGGGAATATGTAACTGAGCGAGAAATTTTACAATAATAGGGTCACTCCAGGGTTGAGTACCGAGTGAATCAAAATAGTACAGGCGCTGTCTATTTTTAAAATAGACAGCGATCCAGTGAATCCCTTCATTACCGATGATGTCTGTGTTCACAATAAGACTACCGCATTCTCGCGTACTTGGCAAACTCAATGTTTCATTCTTCGCAAACACGCCGATAAATTTGGAACGTGTGACTCGCTCCATTACTTTCTGAAGTGTATTAGCATCCATTTTAAAAGTCAGTGATAACGCTTCTAAATCTATCTACTTCTATTAGGGCTTGCGATTCGAGATATACTAGTACACTAATAGGAGCGTCTATAGGCTTGGCGAATTCCAGCCGCACTGAGATGTTACCGCTCTGCTGTGGTGTTAAATGGGTATTTACGCTAGCAGATAAGTCAGGTGTAATGTCAAACGGATAAAGGTTAAATTGATCAATGAATTCTTCCTGCGTTACCCCATTACCAAGCTCATCACAATCACCTGCAATATGGGTCAGATTACTATAGGCTCTGGCACAAAGAGGTAACACAGCATCTGATGAATAGTCCGTACCCATTGTTCCACCCAAAGCAGTGCCATTAACGTATAGAGTTATATTTTTAAGTCCGAAATTCTCGAATTTAAAGGCACTCTTTTTATATTTTCCATTCACCGAAGCGTGGTCCTGCATGCCGATTAATATCCTTTTAGGAAGATTTCCCAGGGCAATGTTTTCTATCTGCTTCGATGCCAACCCTGCAGGAACCGTATATAGTTTGATCTGCACTCTGTTAATAGGATATTTCACTGTAGCGTTTAGTAAATTTTTCTCAATTTCTAGTTGTTTTGGTGAACTTAATTTCACTCGCCGTACGCGGAGGTATGTGTCCATAATGTGAACCACAACGGACTTTGCGCCCTCTTCTTGATTCGCATCCAGATTTAAGCAGATCTCAGGACTCGTGCGGGTGAGCTTTATTTTCATATCCACCCCGTTCACAAGCAACTTCTCCTGGAAAGTGAAATCTGTGTGCAACCGTCCAAAACACTCGTATATTTTCTTTTTAGAATTTTTAAATTTGTCCTTTATACTATTTTCATCTTTAGTTTGATAATATCCCTCCGCACTTAAAAAGGTAGCCTTCGCTTCTTTGGAAAAGTTGAGGACATTTTCCAAATAGGCTCGTAGATGATAGTACCCCGTGCCTGCCGATATGTTGGTCTGATTTAAATATACGTCACACTGGTTGAATATGGCGTGCAGAAAGTTTGTTTCAGGGTATACAGCATATTTGTCATCGCAGGCCGTTCCATCAGAATGGGCTATACGTAGCTTAGCGTACATGTGCACACAGCTTGGATCAAAAAAGTAAGGACCTGAGCTGGGTATCACGAATTCTATAGGTGCACTCGGGGAACTAATTGTGTTTAAAGGGTTAATTGTAATAAAGTCACTGTGCTCAATAGAAACTTGGGTTGGCGGGAGCTCAAAAAAGGACAGCTCCGACTTACAGCATTGTGAACTACATGGGTGGATGAAGCGTGCCATGGCGAAATAGTGACTCCTCTCTCGACAAGTGGTAAACAAACTATGATTCATGAGATCAATATCCTTAGCTTATATCAGTCAAAAAAGTGGTCAACCATAGGTTTCATTCGCTTACAGCATTTCTTTTTTGATAGCCTTTTACGTTTAATACCACGTGACCCCTTCTTCTTCTTCCGGGGAGCCCTCCTCTTCCCGCCACCACGCATTTTTCTCTTTGCATCTTTGATGATTTCGTTCCGTGTACGCTTTAAATGTTTTTTTAGGGCTTCTTTAGGTTTAGCCCCGGCCAATATGTCTTCTGCAGTGTTAAGGCCTGATTGTAGCGCTTTCCTTCCAAGGTATCTGGCACCCCTCTTCAGCAAAGGAACAGCCGTACGTAGTATGGATGAAAAAATGGATCCAAGTCCACTACCGCGCTGGTATCGCATCCCTCGATAGACGGTGAAAGGCTTTCTATCCATTATAACTCAGTGCGTCGAAAGTGTAGCTTCACTGTTAAGCTCCCGTTACCGAATGGGAAGTTTTCGCCCTCAATCGTTCTTATATATATTGTGATATTGGTTATTAAATTAGTTGCGACATTCACATAATGGGGTCTGTCATATGTAATACTCAAACTCCTTCCTCTATGGTTGGGGATGTGAGCAATGCGCAGCAGGCGTGCCTGGGTATCCCCAACAAACTGGTGCTCCACTATATTACTGTAAATATAGCACATGTCTGGGGACCTTTCAGCCAATTTCTCCATCTTCAATTGATACATTAATCTGGACAAGTTATACTGTGTCTCGTGAAATGTGTCTCTTTGGAAGGCTGCGCTATATCGGCCGTTGGTTAGAATTTTGAACTTTCTATGTTCTTTAAGACATCTGTTAGTCTTTGATTTTAGGATTAGTGTATGTGCAGGGTTGTTTACGATTTCATATACTAAATCATTCGTAAGGTTTGAGTTTCTTAAACTTACGTTTAAGCCTCTCACAACATCCTCGGCCGAACCATATTGACCCGGCCCTAGTCTTACTTCTGTACTGTAATACCGTGCAATCTTAGTCCAAGCGATGCGCATAGTTTCATCCATAGCTACCCCAGCTTTTTCACACTCGTCAATGTCTCTAAGAATCGTAAAAACGGTTTCTTCATGTTCAATATTTAAAAAGACGGTGTCCAGCTGAATTTCGCATATCCCCACCTCATACGAATCACGACCCAATTCAATGTGCCCATGGAGTTCTGTTACAAAGTTGGCTAGCGTGTTGTTAGGGTGTACAGACAGGGACGAGGAGGACGGGAGTGTGACGTAGAAATGGTTAGGAGCCATGTTGCATACTATTTAAGCTTCATTATTGCATCAGCTTTTATATAGGTGTTGAAGCTTTCTGGGTACCCTAGCCATTTCACCAGGTACATTTTTCTCCTTCCTGAACCTTTGCTTCCTAAAATTTTCTCAATTTTAAACACATTTTTTTCTAAATTAAACGCGACTTTCTGCAATTCCTCGCGGTAAAAGCCTCCTGAGATTTCTTCCCCATTCAAATCTTCAATGTAATACATCATTATCACACCTTTAGGTCTCACAGCCCTAACTTTAAAAATCTCGCGTGTCCATCCTTGCTCAAAACCCTTTGCGAATTTATTCCCCGAACGCGACAGCCTTACATAATCATTGATTTTGAAGCGCACAGAGTGTGGTGGTGGTGGTGGTGGTGGTGGTCCATCTCTTCTCGGGAGCGTACCTCTTTCTAAAACTTCGTTAGGTGTTGCCCCAATCGTGCGATGGTGTGAGCGGTTGTAGGATGATGCCAATGGTTCCAGAATGTCTAGAAATCTGTATGTGTTTTTATGTGTAAAATAACGGTGCATGCGTTCCTTTATGGTGCGCTGAACTCTTTCAGCTAAAGAAGCCTTATGTATAGAATTGCTCGTGTAATAGCTGATATTAAACTCTGTCAACATATTCTGAAAAGCACGGCCTATAAACTCCTTCCCCATATCCGTACAAAAATAGCCAGGAACCCTGTTTTCTTTTAACATTAGCGTTTTGGTGGCTTTAGCAACTGTTTCAGGTGATTTATTTTTCAGAGGAACTAGCCACAGATATCTAGAGAATACGTCTATTATGAATAGAATGTAGCGGTAACCATCGTTATACACAGAGTATCTTTGCATGTCTGTTAAATCTGCTTGCCAAATAGAATCAATCGAGGAAGCCGTTGTCTTGGCTGTTTTAAACCTTTTTCTCACAGGCTTATGAAGCGTATAAGCGTCCTGCTCCCTCAAAAATCTTTCAACATCTTTTTTTCCTACTCCGTAAACGTGCAGTCTATCTACGCCGCCGTAAGAGGATGGGGCAGAAATGTCATAATAACGTTTAGTTAATACGTTAGCCATTTGCGTATTTTAGAGGCAGGTGGGTAGGGTTGGTTTAACCTCTTCTTTCTCCTCTTGAAAGGTGTTACCGCAGGGGGTGACGGCGTCTTCAATTGTGCCACAGACGTTGCGTGTTCCAAGTCTTTTAACCTGTTCAGATTTCCTATCAACGTTTTAGGGACATTTATTTGTTGTAGTCTTGCTTTAATATGCTTCCATCCTGATGGTGATGGCCTATCCCACTTTCTCACCAGATCATGGACAATGTCTACGATATTCGATCCCTGTACCTTTGATCCTTCCACAATGATCTCCCCTGTATCGGTCCATTGTATGGCGGGATCCTCATTCAATAGATTATAAAGACTTAAGCCTTTACTCCTCAATGTAAGTGGGAGGGTATTTTTTAATACATGTTCGATATGTTGTGTGGCTAATCTTTTTGGTTGATCAGCTGTATCGTCGGGTACAGGTCCTATGTCGCCATCGGTGCTGTGCCTAATAACCACAGGAATCTCCGTAGGGCTCTTATAATTTTCGTACTCGTGAAGAAATTTCTGCAGAGCTTCTTGGTATAAGATTCTTTTCTCATCAGGTGTTTTTTCACTGTTTAATAGGGCTAACAATTCGCTTTCCATTCTTTTAAGTCTGCTTTTACGGGGATCTAGATCCGTGTCTCTTTGCAGTGAAGCGTACACCTCGTGGGGAATCACTACCACTTTCTTCATTATATTAATCTAGTCAGTAAAGGCCCAAAACTGAAAATAAGATGGGGAGAAATGACCCTCCTGTTTGCACAATAACTCGTTTTTTCTTCGCTACAGTTTGACTTTTACGAGCGAGTGTACGTATTATGTTCTTGTAGCGGCGTAGGCGAGCCTTCTGATGGGCTTTCATTGATACATTGCAATTTATAACGTTAAGACAGATTTCACAGATGCATTTTAAAAAGTCGGCGTCAATATTTTTAATAAACATCTGCTGCATTGCCCGGGGCAGTCGATGATAGATTTTTATTAATTCATGGTATTTCTTTAGTCTCTTTGTCATTCTGGAATATACACCGTTTCAGGCTCGTTTGGAAATATATTCGTTCGCAGAAGCACTCTAAACGTGTTTCGCGGATGAAGGTCGCAAAGCAAATATCCGTAACGCGTGCTTGTAGCTTCTTTATAAACTTCCAAAAACTCCTTACGCTGATTCGGGAACATTTGATTGGCTAATACCCCAATTTGTGATACATCTCTACGTTGCGCGAATAAGACTAGATATTGCGTATTTAACGACACATCGCGCATGTATCTATTTTTGAAAAATAGATTCTGATTGATGAAGAACACGCTTATGTTAAGATGGTGGGAGTATACTGTAAATGTCTCGGCAAACGTTTTATCCATCTCCAACATGAGATCGTCAATTACAATGATTGTATGTTCAGTTCCCTTTAGCGAATTAACGTCATATACACCTTTGTGGAACAAAATATCATCTTGGTACTCGTTGAACGCTGATTGATACGTCGAATAGCACCATATAACTTTATGCACAAATTTCGAGAACATCTCGCCCTTTTCTTTAATGATTTTAAGCATAAACACAGTTTTACCACATCCTGTAGGTCCAGATATAATACATGTGGATGGGCTCGTGAATCTGAATTTTTCTACAGAGTCCATTTCTAACACGTCACACTCCTAAGTGGGTCATTTACAAAATATTACAAATTTTGAGTGCTGATCCTTATATTTCTTCTCCCACAGAACCGACGATGAGGTAGAGCACCCTATCATTACGGATGACCTCGACGACAGTGTGATCTCCTCCCCTGAACCAGCGATACAGGTTGCACGTCCAAAGCGGAGGTATGAGAACCCCACATCAGGTATAAAGCGGCCGAATACGTATGCAGCAGTACCTGTTGCAGCAGATCCCCAACCCTCAACCGCAACAACCTGCAGCAGCAACCCAGTCTACAGATCCCAACCTACGCAACCCCCCAGCAGCAGCACCTAATATATCCACTAATTCATCCGCCCCCCGTTCTGTTGAGGATGTTATTACGTTCGAGTTAGTGCAATCCGCTGCCCCCACCCCCCGCCTTGACTAGAAATCGGTATAGAGTTAGGGTCGACCTAGAGCCCTGTATAGCAATGGAATTGAGCGCGGGATACGCAGGGTTGTAGAGCGTATTATAGAGTTTGCTCTTCAGAATCGCGACGAGCGTGAGGTCAGGACGAGTCTGTCCTTTGGGTTCGGGTCAGATGATGGTGATGTAGACGATTATTGGGTGATAGTACCGTTCAGGCGTTTGGCTGCTGAAGATGTAGAATATATATTAGGGCGTATAATGCAAGCCGTCCAAAGTAGTATAGCCTTCAATATGGACAACTTCACGGTAAATATTGACCATGTATACCGTGTTGCGGGTCATAGTGCCATACCGTACACTCTTAACTTCAATTCTCCAACTATTTACGAAGGCATATAAACGTCGATCGTGGTTGCGGCTTTATAGCAGTACTCTTAGCACGTATGTTTACTGTACAAAATACACGGACTCAAAAAATTTGGCTGCCTACGATCGTTGAGCGTGCCCGTAAACTAGCTGTAGACTGTGAACTTGAATTTGACTGTAATATGGGTCCTGAAGAGCTGAGAAAGGTAGAACAGGAAATGAATGTGCGCATAGTTGTATTTGGTTTGGATGATCTCCGCCGGACTGTGTATGTTTTTAAAAGCTGTGTGAGAGATCGTACAAGACCCCTACTTATTTTAGGATTGTCAGGGACAACGTATCTCCCCATCCGTAATATAAGGGGGCTTTACGCGAGTTATGACAAAAGTCGAAAATATGGGAGACATCATGATTTGTGTAAGGGGTGCCTCGAGTTTGCGGCTGATATAGTGAGACATTGTAAAGAATGTCACATGGTATGTGAGCAGTGTAAAAGCACCAAATGTGAAAGCCGTGTAGTTGAGAAGAGAGACTGTGATGTGTGTAGACGCACTTTTTCAATAATAGCTGCTTTGATCTCCATAAATCAATTGGTACGTGCAGGAAAATGAGAATCTGTGAATGTGGTATGTTTCACACAATGGATAATTGGGGAAAATTTAAGCACAAGTGCGACGTAATTCACTGTCCTACATGCCAGGAGGAATATAAGGCGGATGGAGTAAAGCATGTGTGTTATATGAAAGATGCTAAGCCTAAAAATAACCCTTGTATAACTGTGTACTACGATATAGAAACATATACGAACGCTGAAACCAAAGAGGTAATTCCACATTTACTTGTGAGCCAGACCATCTGTGATGAGTGTATGGGTATCGAATGTGACGAGTGCCCCAAATGCGGTAAACGGACAAACGTTTTTAAAACGAATGTCAGCGATAGTCCTGTGAAACTATTTGTGTCCTATATTGTCAAGTTAGCCGACAAGTTCAAAAAAATGACTGTGTATATTCTCGCCCATAACGGGGCAAAGTTGACACGCAGTTCCTTTATAAGGAGTTGCTTGAACACGAATCCTCTGAGATATTTACAGGTGATCCATTGAAAAGAGGCAACAAATTAATACAGATGCAGATAAGAGGCAATGTACAATTTAAAGATACTTTATTATTCACACCTTGTAAATTAGCAAAGCTACCCAAGGTGATGGGAGTAGCAGCTGAAGTTTCCAAAGGATACTTCCCATACACTTTCCTCACCAGCGAGACTTTAAACTACGTAGGCCCACCACCCCCCAAACATTATTTTGACTGTATGGATGAAGACTTTGATCGATACTACGACAGTTTTAATGAAAGTAACCCTTATAATATAGCTGATGAATGTGAGCGTTATTGCGTGAATGATGTGCGCGTGCTTAGAGTATGTTTCCAGGCCTTTAGAAGTATGTACATAGCCCGTTTCAAATGCGATCCAGTGCAAGTCGCAACCACCATCGCATCATTATGTTTTACGGTGTTCAAGAATAACTTCATGCCTAAAGACACCTTAGCCATTATTCACCGAAACAACCCCCGCAGTTACGGACACAAGGCTATTTACTGGCTCATACACCTGCAGCAACAAACAGGTGTATACATAAAGCACGCCCGCAACACGGGTGAAGTACCATTAAGATTAATGGACGTGTTTTTTGGGTTGATGGGTTAAGTGAAAAACCGTGTCACTGGTGTGAAGACTGTGTATTCCTTTAATGGATGCTGGTGGCATGGATGCCCCCGCCCTGAGTGCGGTATCGTCGGAGATATCCACGGTAGATTCTGCCGACTGTCTTGCAGGGACCCGCACCCGCGATCAACTTATAGGGTCACAGTTCACTCACAAAGTCTTGTGGGAGCATGAATATGATGCACGGATGGAGACAGACGATGTATACCGTGAGGAAATAAAAACGATCAAGCGTTCAATGGTGCTGGATCCTCTCAAATGTGGTGATAGCTTGTTTGGAGGACGTACAAATCCTTTCAGACTATACTTCCCACCTACGGAGGGCGTGAAGCTCCATTACTACGATTTCTGTTCTTTATACCCATACGTGATGAAGAGCAATCCGTACCCCGTGGGCGCTCCTGAGAAACTGGTGGGACCTAGCATGCCTCCATCAATGAATTTTCAAAAATTTGAATGATCATTACTTTGGGCTCTCTTTCGTAGACGTACTCCCCCCACGCAATTTATGGATGCCGATCTTACCTGTCGTTATCGACGACAAGCTCATGTTTCCCCTGTGCGTGAAGTGCGCGGAAGAGGATAACGGCGAATGTAACCATATACCCCACCAGCGTAAGATCAGAGGCGTATATACAAGTCCTGAGCTGGCCCTAGCCGTACGCCATGGTTATAGAATACTGAAGATACACGAGGTGTGGAGGTTTCAGAAGCTCCCCAACCTTTTCACACCATATATAAACGCCTTTTTGAAGGATAAGGTTGAAGCATCAGGGTATCCGCGAGGAGTTGATACCGAAGATGAAAAGTCGGCCTATATTCAACGTTACCGCGACCGCGAAGGTATACAACTTGATCGTGTCCAAATTGTAAAGAATCCTGGCAAGCGCTTTAGTGCAAAGTTATGTCTAAACAGTCTATGGGGAAAATTTGCTCAGAATACCGGCAGAGGGAACATTCATTTGGCACAAAGTTATAGCGATGTCTGGGATTATGCCAATGCCCCCGATAAAGAGGTCATGGAGATCGTGAATGTAGGTAATACTTACGTAATAAAGTACAACAACACTGAATTTGCCACAGATACCTCAAGGGTTACAAACATACCTGTGGCGAGCTTCACAACAGCCTACGCCCGTATAAAACTTTGGGGTCTATTGCATTCTCTTGGCGGAGAGTATTGTATGCCGATACAGATAGCGTGATATTCACAGAGAGGGAGGGTGATTACATGCCCGCTATTGGGGAGTTCCTCGGCGAACTCACTGATGAGATCAAGGATGAGTATGGGGACGACGCATACGCCGACTCTTTTATCTCAACAGGACCTAAGACTTATGGGGTACGGGTCAGGGTAGGGGATGAAATGAAATATATCGTGAAGGCAAAGGGTATACGCTCAACCATGCGAATCGGGAGGTTGTTAACTTTGAGTCGTTGAAGGATCTAGTATGTTTGGAACCTCACCAACTAATTGTAGGCACCCACAATTTTCGGGCGCAGAAGCTGGGAGGCGTGAAGGAACTTAGGGGTACGATGGTGTGCCGTAACACCTATAGGAAACGTTACCAGTTACCTGGCACCTATGATACCGTACCCTTTGGATACCAATGATGCTTCTAACTCACACGTCTTGTATATAATCGTATCTATTTGTAAATATATATGTATATATAACTTGAATATCTCGAATCGTATTTGTAAATATATGAATATCTCAATAAATCAAATAGCGTTTCACTTTCTCCTTGTGTGTGTGTGTGTGTGTGTGTGTGTGTGTGTGTGTAGGTGAAAGTTCTAAGCTCCGCCCACTGCGTGAGTCATGCTACTATCTGGGAGTCCCTGCGTGGTCAGTCGACCGCAGTAAGCCCGAGAGATCAGACGTGTATTCAGATCAGACGTATATTGAAATGGCTACCTTTAATATCGCTTGCACAACGTTTATGAAATGGTATTCAGTAAAGTGTGAGGATGTGGTGGATACCGAAAAACTTCCTATTCCCCCCTCCTGCCTCTTTTAAAACCACATTGGATTGTGCGAAGTTCCAAGATGTACAAATACTCTACGGATGTTCTGGTGAGACTGTTGAAGGCTTTCGTTGCACAGACGATGTGCTGAAGTATACTGCAGGGCTAAACTTTATAAAGTCTCACATACACCGTGAAGTAAAAGAAACAACGCGTGCAGAAGAGAAGCAGCAGGTATGGATAATGAGCCTTGTGGATGGGTGGTGTGACAAGCGGTATTACGTCATGCTACACCATGTCGATTACTCATACCCTACGTCTGAAAATGTGAATCTTGTGATCATGGACAATCTTAGGTGTTTTTATCACTATATTAACGTATATCATGATGAGGTTCATAGTGAGGTTGTGGCTAGTGCCATGCGTGAGTTTTTAACAGATTTTAGAGACGAGCATCGTTGATGGGTAGAAAGGAAAAATATGAGCATATGTTCCTCTCAAATAGTGCGCCGGAGTGTGGAGATGATTAGCGCCTAGTTCTTATCCAAAGTGCGTAGGCTGGTAGTGACGAAACGGAAAAACAAATATGTGCAACAATTCGAGTCGTACGAACATGCCCATTCACGTATCATCGAGTCAGCCGCCCGTCGAACCGTCCTGCCTGTGCCTCACACGGCTCATAGTTATCTCAGAGCTTGAGCCGAGTAGACGTGCGCGCCTCGAATACGATGGAACTTCCTTGAGCAGCATTCTCAACGCCTCGTACGATGTGTCCGTGACGAAATCGTTGCGCGTGTTCAGGCGTAATTCCGGTACCATTAGCTATGTACTGGAAACGGAATGTAGACCGACAAACAAACGGGTTTATTTAAGTATCGAGGAGATGAATAGAATCTTCGTGATAGTGTTGATAAGTGGTGTGAAGATCGTTATAAAATACCTGCTAACGTAGGTACAAGAAGAGAGCAGATTAGTGACGCGCCCTCATACGCCGTTGTATGTACGTTGTGTATAAATAACGATCGGCCGTGCATTGATATAGGTGATGTGGAAGAATGCTTCTGATAATAACGCTCTTATTCCTACGCGAAACCGTTTCATCCTCGACAGAATGTTTGAAATCGTCGGATTCCGTAACTGAAACCTATATTAGACGCGCGTGTTACGGATATGTTTTATTTTGATACAGTACTTGAATACGCATACACTGCTCTGCTCGATGGGTTTACCGAGTGTAGGACTGGTGAGAATGGTCTAGTGCTGGATGTTTATTTAAAAAGTTTAGACTCTTGAAATCATGAACTTTGGTACAAAGCAATTGATCGGTACAAGGCTGAGCTCACCTACACCGTTCACCTGAAGAACTATTTTTATATAACGCGCAGTTGCCGTAACGATTTAGAAGATTATTTCAATTGCCGTTATGTTGAGTGAAGAGTTCACGATTGAAAAGCTCGAGTCGGTAGAAATAAACCCTCGATTGGAAAAGCGTCTTATAAACTTGTGTTTAATAATGTAGCTAACGATGAACTCTTTGTGCGTGCTTTTGATTGTATTCTAGACGTTTAAAGATGACTTACCAACCGGTTGTAAAGTGGGAACAAAAATAGTACTGAACGATATGAAAGCCATCATATCGAATACAGGTTTCCCTATACTTTAAGCGGTGAAATATTATAAGCCGCATAGACTGCGTAATGCAGAGCAATAATGATGTAATTGTAAACTCGATTAAGACCGATTTTAGTATTTTGAATATAAATAAATACAAGTGAATTATATATATATATTTTGATTATGTACATATTTCTATTGATTTGTGTTTATATATATATATATATATATATATATATATATATATATATATATATATATATATATTTTGCTTGATATTTCTCCTGTACTGTTATGTACATATTGAAGTGTATATGAAATGTATATTTTATTTTATATAACACCATAATTGTGTGTGTGTGTGTGTGTATATTTCTGTTATGTACATATTGATGAAATGTATATTTTATTTTATATATAATTATGTGTATATATTTCTGTTATGTACATATTCCTCAAATGTATATTTTATTTTCTATATATTTATAATAAAAAGAATGATGCAATGTTGTTTATTGTTATGCCTTCTACTACAGGTATTCTGTATACAACAGGTATCTGGCAATATTTAAGCCTTCTAAGCCAACTGGCTGATTAGGAGTCTATAATAGTGTATACAATGGAATACATGGCGCTATCTGGCAACTCAGCCAACTGGCTGATTAGGCGTATATAATAATAATGTATGCAATAATAAAAAGAGGTATCTGACAACCAGCCAACTGGCTGATTAGGCGTATATAATAATGTATACAATAATAAAAAGAGGTAGCTGACAACCAGCCAACTGGCTGATTAGGATAATAATGTATACAATGGTATCTGGCAACTCAGCCAACTGGCTGATTAGGATAATAATGTATACAATGGAATACATGGCGCTATCTGGCAACTCAAGCCATTTACGCCAACTGGCTGATTAGGCGTATATAATAATAATGTATGCAATAATAAAAAGAGGTATCTGACAACCAGCCAACTGGCTGATTAGGATAATAATGTATACAATGGAATACATGGCGGTATCTGGCAACTCAGCCAACTGGCTGATTAGGAGCCTATAAAACAACGCCAGCCCGGCTGGAAGTCTTAATGTGCACTTGGCTCCTGCCAGGTGAACACCTCTCCTCCTTTCTCTCCTCCTTCTTTCTCTTGGGGGATAACGCCGCCTCCAAGTTTCCCCCCCCCCCCTTTGCAACAACCCCCTTCCCCCCTTTGCAACATCCCCCTCCCCCTTTGCAACAACCACACCCCCCTTTGCAACATTACATAATAACCTGCAACATTCCTGCACTCTCCCCTTTTGCGGCTATACTACTGACCTCAACGGAGACTGCGGGGTCGAGTCAGCCGAGCGAGACCGGAGGCGTGGATCACGGCAGCTCGGCAGCTAGGAGAACGTCGTGGGCTCAGAGAGTGAGGAGTTTCTTGTTGGGCTTCTGTGTTTGGGCCAGGAGAGGGCGCTTTATTTTCCAAAGTGGCACCTCCCAGCCTCTGGGGTCTCATGGCGGACCCTGGGTCGCGATAGTAGGTACTAGAAGGGTCGGGGAGGTGAGAGGGAGGACGTGCTCAGGGAGGGAGCCGGGGGTGTTGGGGGGAAGGTACTGTAGGGGTGGAAGGAGATGAATCAGTGTGTTCTCGTGTAGGGGTGGAAAAAAATGGCACCAGGAGGCAAGGGCAGATCCATAACTCATGGGCGCGGCCGAGCTCCCCTTGGCCACACCATGTAGTTGCCCCAGAGCCGCATACACTGGATCCTCGGGTGAGAGGATGTTGTCCAGATTGGATCTCGTCGTGAAAGGCGGGTCAGGTCATGTAGTAATTCGGCTACTATTGTCAGAGTCTGTGGAGGTAGATTAGAGGGACTTCTGCGGTGGGATGATATGGTCCTCGTGGACGAGGTGGAGGGTGTGAGGGTCCGAGCCGTCTTCTTCGTTCTGCGGGAAGAGGGAGAGGCATGTTGAAAGGCCGGTGGGTCTGGCGACTCGCTCCGGCGTCTCCGCCTCGTCGGCTTGCCCTGGGCGTTAGATTCGGGTGTGTGCAGAGTGCTGAGAGGGCAGGGTTCGAGGTGGACGGGGCCTGGGTGTCCTCGTCCCAGATTCCTGGGAAATCTGTGGCAGGTGAGGTGCGTGAACAGGAGGGTTGGTAGTGGGACAGGAGGTCATCGGGTCCAGCGAGAACTCCCTTTGCGAGGGATGGGGAGCAGTGGTCGAGAGGGATTTGAGCGGCAGGCCAGGGCGGCGTACCGAGAGGACTGAGCCGAGGGCAGCGGCGTAAGATACCCGCGCCCCACCTCCAGACCCCGCACCCTGTCTCGCGCCTCTCAGAGGCTAAGGAAGTCCGCTACCTGCAGGCCTCAGACCTCCTCCTCGAACTTCAAGAAAAGGCATTCGCGGGATGAAAAGGGGTGTGCGCCTTCGCAATTGGAGCATTTGGGTGTGTTGGGGCACTTACTTGTCTGGGTGAGCGATTTGTCCGCAACGAACACAGTTGCTGCGGTTGTCGCAAACTGAACTGACGTGTCCGAACTTGTTGCATTTAAAGCAACGGGTCGGGTCTGGGATTTATGGGCGGACAGTGAACTCGCACGACGTGCGGTCTCCCATGCCCCATACAATACGGTCGGGAGGAACTAGGGTGTTGAAGGTAAGAAGTAGGCGCGGAGTGGGGGAGGGGGTGCCTCCCTGTCGGGATGTGAAGCGGTGGATCTTAGTGACACCCTAGGGTCCGAGGTCCTCCAGGAGCTCGTTCACTGTGATCAATAATAGGCGGGTGGCATAAATAGTGCCCTGACTCTGGTTCAGGCGAGGGTGTAGGGAGACGGGCACCGAGCATTCAAGGACCTCAGTGAGGGAGAGTAGGGTTTTCGTCTCTGCGGCTGAGCGTGATTTGATGAGGAGGGAGCCATCCCTCTGTGGTCGCACATCATAGCCGTTGGAGTTGCTGCGGGCTCGGATAGCCTGAAACGTCCATTCAGAGTTGGTCGGAAGGGACCCAGAGGTAGGTCGGATCACCAGGAATTTGTGGATACTTGGAAGGGATAGGGAAGCTGTAGAATCGAAGTGGACTGGGATATCCAACGGTCGATAGGAAGGACGTGAATGTCGACTTCCCCGTCCACCGCGGGGCGCTCTCCGTGGGGAGGCTGACCGACGAAGCCGGGTTTTGGAGGCAAGTCTTGGATGGAACTTCACTTGCCCGAATGCGGCTGAGGTGGGCTGGGGCGAGAACCCTGCTCCAGAGGGTATGTCCAAGGGCATGTTCAAGGTACAGGCTGGGGTCGGTAACGGAAGAGGAGAGTGCAAATGTTCCGCTGCTGGAGGAGGGGCGACCTCCTCAAGACGTGGTCTTCCGGTGGTAGAGGACTCGGGGGGCCTGGTTGCCCACCACCCGAGTTCTTGGACAAGAAGTAATAGTTTCCATGTTATTAATTTTGTAGAACGCGGACCCAGGGGACGCGAGAAACTGCCTACCGGTGAGAAAGGGAGGCCGAGCGCAAACCGCAGGGGGTGGGGTACCTAGTGATGTTAAAAACCGTTTTTTTTATGTCCATGTTTTTTTTTGTCGTTTTTTTTGTTGTTTTTTTTTGTTTTTTTTTAATAATTAATATAGATATTGCCAATTTAATTATAAGGTATACTTTTGCAATGATATATATTATAAAAATAAATAAATAAATAAATAAAATAGGCCATATGGTACCAGTATAGAATGTCCTTTTCAGCCTATTTACAGAAAAAAACTGGCCTCTTTCTCGCACTGAAAGTCTTGTATCTTGAGATCCGTTAAACTTGCGAGAACACTGGCTGGGAGCTGACTGCCCGTTGTCCAACCTTTCCAGGACTCTCCCATCCATGCCTTGGATTTTGAATCTCTCACTTAACTATCCTTTAGACCCGCGATGACATATTTCCCCCCCTGAGACCATCCATATATATACATACACATACACCCATATACATATATACCAATATATACATAAATACTTATATACACATATTTATATCTATTATATATCCCATACACACGCATATATCCAGAATTCCAGATACATACGCACGCATACTCACATATATACCTACACAAACTCATACACCTCTATTTCGCCCTTTCATTACCTCCGAGATCATTTAGCACATACAGTAATATCCATACAGCCAAAAGAAACTGATTAAGCACAGACAGAGCAGCAAAGCTAGTATTTATATCCCAAAATGCAAAATTCCAAGAAAGTGAAATAAAACATGGTGCTACATTGGCTTCGTCAACATCCAAATCTGCAATAAGTACCAGTACCTGTGATATTGAAACTATATGCTCTAATCAATCTAGTGATAATGATTCTTCAATGGAAATAGAATCATATAATGAAAGTTAAACAGCATTAGGTTAACACAAAGGTTAAAGAAAGAGATGAATATTTTTATTTTTTTTATTTTTCTATTTGGAATATATATATATATATACACTAAGGTGGAGTGAAAATATCATTTTTGGATTTTTAATTTACTTGAGTGTGGAAAAGTTGCCAATGGGCTTTAGAAACAAGCATGTGAAATTATAATACAATTGAAGCATTGCTTGATTGACCACCAGCGATTTTAATATATGGCATATTTCATGTTTTAACGATCGCTTTGCCCATCAGGAGTCATCCAAGATGCTGGTCTTTCATCCATGTTTATGCAAATAATTAACAGCTTAGTTTGCTGTAGACTGTGTTATTGCATACTTGAGGTTGACATTTAAGATTACAACATGTGTGGAATGTAAATTAATGGCAATTACAGAGGGTGGCCAAATTATTAGAGCTGATGTGAGTAAGTGAGATAAGAAAGAGTTTAGTTAACCATACATTGATTTAATGCTAGTTTCAGTGATGGTAGTGATTTGGTGCGATAACATATGCAGTCCGTGAGTCAGAGGGGATGGGAGATTGGGAGTGGGGGGAGAGTGAGTAATATGCAAAGCGCGGCTGCTCCGCCAAGCTCAGTGCACATGTGGCAGTGAGAATTGAAGGTTATTTGTGCTGTTATCATCATTTTTTCGTGAAACTTGATATTAAAAGTAAGTTAATTACATATTGATATCTGTTTATAGGTGTTTGACAAGTGAGTGTGACAGTATTAATTTGCTATTTCTTTTTCTTGCAGAAATTCTTTAATAGTCTTACATTGCTTACAATTTATAATAATTGTTGTTTTTTTTTCAGAATGGAAATTATTACGAGGGAGAAGGCGGCATGTGTGATTTTTGGCGCGCCACGCGAGATACCCACAAATGTTCTTCCCACCTACGCTGATGTTATGAAGGCTTACATCCATACAAGACAACAGCTGACAACGAAGAATAACAAATATCCACCGTTCGCCGAAGTATCAAAAAAAGTTTGCGTTGATGTTGAACTTGTTTGGGAGAAAGCGTCTCTTCCGACCGTGACGCACGGACGAGTGATTGAAACGCTCAGACCGTACAACGAGAAATACAAGAAAATCTTGAAACCATACAAGGCTCGGAAGGACAACGACAACTACAAGCAACAACTTGAACAGTTCAGAGAAGACGCAGATAAACTCTTCGACATTAGCAAATGCAAATGTGTAGATTTCGTCATGAGCTGTAAGTGCGAAAGAGCGGAAAAAGTACCACTCAAAGAAAGAAAGTTTCTAGAGGACCAGAGAGGAGCCAGAAAGATGATTATAGGAGGCATCGATTTGGTGGAAACAACAAAGCTACAGAAGAAAATATCCAGGAAAGTCTGTGAATCGAGAAGACACAGCATTCACCAAGAACAATCGAAGCAGCAATGCAATTCTGGAAGCTACAACGAGGAAGACAAGGACGACGACACCGACAACAGCGACGAAGAATACACCCTATCTAAGTCACACTGTAAACCTGATCTATCGACACTGGAGAGTAAACGTCAAAGAATGACGATGACTGTACGATTACCATGTTTGGCTAAAGCGTGCGATAGAACGGGCGTCTCAGATCGAGCAGCAGCCGTTATTGCCTCATCGGTGCTACAAGACATTGGAATTGTGTCTACAAATGACACCTCGAAAGTCATTGATCGTAGTAAAATTCGCCGAGAAAGAAGTAGAACTCGTCAAGAACTGACAAAACTCGACAGCAGTATGACAGACTTGCCTGGATTGTACTTCGACGGTCGAAAGGATAGAACGATGAAAAATGTACGAGACGCCGCAGGACATGGCCACCGGGACAGAGATACAGAAGAGCACGTCAGCATTATTTGTGAACCAGGTTCATCGTACTTTGGCCACGTGACGCCGTCAAGTGGATCAAGCAAGGCGATTTCCAAAGTAATCTTTGAATGCTTGGCTGCGCGAAGTGTGGATCTCGACAGTGTGAAAGTCGTCGGATGCGACGGAACCGCTGTCAACACTGGACATAATGGCGGAGTTATTCGGCAGCTTGAGGAATTACTACAAAAACCGCTGCAATGGCTCGTGTGCTTATTACATGCTAACGAGCTCCCCCTGCGACACCTGTTTCAGCATTTAGATGGAGCAACTACAGTACAGGACCTAAGTGCTTCTCAGGACCGATAGGGAAATCTCTCACAGCATGCACGGAACTCCATATAACATCGTATGAACCTATATCTCCATTACAGCCACTGCCGCATGTTGACGTGAAGGACCTGAGCACTGACCAGCAGTACCTGTGGCAGATGTGTTAAGCTGTCAGTGAAGGACACTGTCCCTGTGATCTAGCATTGCGAAAACCGGGACCATTGAACCACTCGCGATGGTTGACAACTGCCAACAGAATCCTCCGCCTCTATGTTGGCCTCGATGCACCATCCAACAACATCAAAACTCTTGTCACATTCATCATCCGGGTCTACGCCCCAACATGGTTCGCCATCAAGACGCAGCCATCATGCAAAGATGGAGCCAAACATCTGCACGGGATGATGGTGAGAACACGGTACCTCAGCTCCTCTCTAAAGAAAGTCGTCGACCCGGTGATTCGGCGAAACGGCTTCTGCGGACACCCCGAGAACGTGCTATTAGCCATGATCACAGATGAGCGACCACATATAAGGGAACTCGGACTCAGAAGAATCATGAAGGCAAGATCACATGTGTCTGCAAACAAAATCCGCAGGTTTCGAGTGCCACCGCTCAACCTCGACGCGACCGAATACCAGGACATGGTCGATTGGCAGACTTTGACCGTGACGGAGCCTCCTGTTACGATGGATATGACGGACAACGAATTGAACGACATGATCTCTGCTCAAATTTCACCAAGTGTCCTCTTCCCTCGCTTCCCTTGTCACACACAGGCGGTGGAAAGATGCGTGAACCTAGTTACCGAAGCTTCAGCCGCTGTGTGTGGCGAGACGTCCCGCCATGGATTTATTCGGGCTCGCGTCGCTTCTCGGCAGCTTATGCCGAAACTTGAGTCTAAACGTGACTATCAATTCTGAATTAACCATGCATGCATAACTCAGACTCTATCGTTAGCATAATAGTGTGCCAAAATAACTAAAAATATAGAGTCTGATGTTTACTCGTATTTTAGGTATTTTTGTGTAAAATCGTATATTATTGTAAACTTATAACGTCTGGTGGTCGATCAAAAGATTGTCTGATTTTAATAAACTTTTTTGCATATTGTTCTATTAGTCCATTGGCAACTTTTAAAACCTCAAGTAAGTTAAAATTCACAAAAAAAAAATTTGGGGCCATTTTCACTCCACCCTAATATACACACACTGGTATTCTTGCCAATCACAATTATATATATTGTTTTATACCAGTATTATGTATTTTTTATTATGTATATTATACCAGTACCTGTGATATTGAAACTAGCATATATGCTCTACCCAATCTAGTGATGATTCTTCCATGGAAATGAAGGTTAAACAACATTAGGTTAACAAAAAGGTTCAAAAAAAGGTGAATATTTTCCTTTACGATCTGGAATATATATACTGGTACTCTTGCCAATCACAATTATGTATATTGTTTGAAACGAGGAAGAATGTTTTATGTTCGTTAAAAAATATATATATATATATACATATAAAAAATGAGGGTTTGTTTTTCCTTTCTATTATATACTTTTTGGGTGATTCAATTTTTCTAAAAGATGACTATATACTAGGTATAACCGTATAAGCATGGTAGTATAGTAAATTATAGGTAATACTAATATACTTATTAGATTAAACAATAAAAAACGACTCTCATCACTAGGGGTACCTCGTCCCCAGGAGACACCGTCGGTTTAAAAACGGGGACCAGTGATGCGAAAGTTTGCCCCCAAACGGCGCAAAGACCCCAGACCCCCAACCATTCAACACAGTGACGCCCTAAGGGCGTCACCTCCTGAGGACAGCACTGGAGACCCGTACTGGGAGCTAAAGACTTTAGTGGCTCTTAACCCGGTCTCCCCAGTAGCCTGTCCGGCATGGGTGACCCTTCCGGGAGCTAAGCCCCCGCCGACGTAGCCCACTGGGTCAACACGGGAGCCCACCCACCGCGAGAAAGTGGCCACAGGCGGGGGTATATATATATATATATTTTTTTTTTTTTAAGTTCGGGAAGAACCGATTCGCCTCTATTTAAAAGGGCATATCTCAGGGGAAAAACAAAGAAAAAGTGAGAGGAAAGACAGAGGAAAAAGAAAGGGTGGAGGGGACAGTCGAAGTGGAAAAAGACCAAGGATGAGAAAGACTGCAGGGTCGAGCCCCATCATCCTTGGGTGCTAGGGCCGGGAGGGCGCACGTGAAACCTCCAGGAACAAGCACGTACAAACGAGCACAAAGAGCACTCAAAAGCACGAGCTTAGAACCCCCTTGCGGGGATATATATATATATATATATGAGAGAGAGAGAGAGAGAGAGAGAGTTACAAGGAAAAGAAGCACCTCAAAAGGCCTTGCGGCCCATACCGAGGAGGTACCAATGGCAACGGGTGCCAGGGAAAATTTTCTACACACTCAAATAGTGTGCAAGATTTGGTCTAACATTTTCTTGAAGTGATCCACAGAGGAACTGTTCACAACTTCTGAAGGTAACCTGTTCCACGTGTCACAGATCTTATACGTAAAGTAATTCCCACACAAACTAGTCCTAAACCGTTTCAAATCCAACTTCCAACCATTGTTGCGAGTTGGGTTATCATTTAAACTAAACATGCTTCTAAAATCAACATCGTTGAACCCGCGTAAGAGCTTAAAAACCTCGATCAGTTGACCGCGCAGCCTCCGTGTTTCCAGCGAAAACAAGTTCAGGGTGCGTAACTGTCGATTGTAGCCCATATGCCTAACGGAAGGGATTAACTTTGTGGCCCTCGCCTGCACTCGCTCCAGCCTCTCAATATATTTCCTGAGGGTGGGCGACCAGAACTGCACATCATACTCCAGGTGCGGCCGAACCAGGGAATTGTACAGAGAGAGCACAATCTCCTTGTTCCGAAACTGAAATTGCCTCCTGATATAACCTAACAGCTTCTGGGCTTTCTTTTCAACCTCTACGCACTGTTTGGTAAACTTAAGGTCGCTGCTAATGAGCACACCCAAGTCCTTTTCCAAATCAGTCGCCTCGATATTACTCCCTAACATCGAGTAGTCCGACTTGGGATTGGCGTAGCCAATGTGCATCACCTTGCATTTACCCAAGTTAAACGGCATTTGCCATTTTTCGGACCACTCTCCTATCCTACCTAGGTCGGCACGCAGTTGCTCGATCGCCTCCGGCGTCCCAACATTGGCCCCAAGCTTGGTGTCATCAGCGAATTTGGCGATCCGACTGACGATGCCACCGTCGATATCATTTATGTAAATGATAAACAACAGCGGCACCAAAACGGAACCCTGAGGAACCCCACTAGTGACCGAGGCCCAACCCGAACTAGCACCTTTAATTACAACCCCCTGCCGCCTATTCTTCAGCCAGTTTTCAATCCACCTACCTATTTCCCCACCGATACCCAGCGCGCGCACTTTCGCCATTAGCCGGCGGTGAGGTACCTTATCAAAGGCTTTCTGAAAGTCGAGATAAAGTATATCAATCGCCCTACTCTTATCATACTCACCCAACATGACGTGGAAAAACTCGAGCAAGTTGGTGAGACACGACCTATGCCGTCTAAACCCATGTTGGAAGTCCACAAGCAGCTTGTACGAATCCAAATGGTCAACGATCCTATCAGCTATTATCCCCTCTAATAATTTACCTACAACTGAAGTGAGACTAATGTTGAAGACTGTAGTCAGGTGGGGAGCCACCTGGTCGCGCACTTCCCGCAACACTCTGGGGAGAAACTGGTCTGGTCCAGGAGCCTTAAACGCGCTCAGTTTGTCTATTCTATCGGGAACGACTGTCGCGGTACATCGAACACTATCCAGGCCAGCACCTTCGTGCCTCATGCCTGGCTCGGATATGACGCGGGTGTCCTCCCTGGTGAACACTCCCGCAAAGTACTCATTTAGCACATTAGCGATGTCCGCGTCGGAGGTCAGCACAACGCCGCTTCGGCCCTTTAACGGACCTATCATGCTTCTAATGGGCTTTCTACTATTAACCCTTTCACTCACTGGGTAGACAATCGTATAGCTGAAAAATAAACCATATTGATTCTTATATAACCACACATAAAGGCAAATTTCCTTTTTACCCTATGTCATAATTCGTGAGCGAAAGGGTTAACATAACTGAAGAACTCCTTAGGGGTTCCCTTGCAGAGGCTTGCCACCCGTAGTTCTTCGTTACGTTTCGCTAGCTTAACCTTCGCCTTCACTTCCCTACACAGGCAGACATACGCCTCAGTGTTTTCATGGGAACGATTGGCCTTCGCCCTCCTATACGCTACTTTCCTATTTCGGATAGCCGAAGAGCGGTCACGATTGAACCACTTAGGCTGCGTTGAAGCAGGGGTGACCGGTTTTGAGGGTATAGCAGCAGACTGCAGCACCATAAACTCGTCCCGGAATGCACTCCACAGTCCCTCAACATCGCCCCGACCTCTAACCCCATCTCACCTACGCTATCCCGGAGGCTAACAAAGTCCGCCCGCCGAAGATCGAGTTTACTGCCTCTCGAGTTACTACGCTTCACCCGAGGGACGCAAACACAGAACCTAATCAGACCATGATGACTCCCGCCCAACGATTCGTCAACAGGGAGGCCAGTGACGAGGTTGTCTTCGGTCGTGAATACTAAGTCTAGAACGCTTTCGCCTCGTGTAGGCTCATTGTTCTACTGAGTGAGGAAGTTCTCATCAGCAAAGTCGACTAGCCTCCTCCCTTCAGCATCAGCAGTCCTGTTTTCCCACTTTATGCCGCGACAGTTGAAGTCTCCTAAAACTACACACACCCTATCCCCTAGCAGGCTACGAAGTTCGGTGTACAGGGCTGTATCCTCCTCGAGGAGGAGATGCGGAGGTCTGTACACCAAGATTAACCTATAGTTCGTCCCCCCCACATTCAGATCGAAGCCAAGCAGCTCCCGTTCCGACCGGAACTGGCAGTCAACCGGACTCAACGTGTCCCTGACGTATATTAGTACCCCACCCACCTCCCCACGGGTGCGGTCTTTACGAAACATTCTATACCCGGGAATTTCGAACTCCCCAACGTAGTCCCTACGATCAGTATGAATCCAGGACTCGGTGATAGGAACGATATCCTGGTATTCTGATGCTAAGAGCGCCCGTAGCTCGCAAAACTTGTTCCTAATCGATCTAGCATTAAAAAGCATTGCACGGAGGGAGCCTTCCCTATTCTGACCGCCCCCTAGCACGACCGGTTTCCCCAACAGCCAGGGCTGTCGCGAGTTGAAGAGCCCCTCACTAAAGAGGGGGCAACTTCCGCAGGAGCCTGAGCCCCCTCCAACGTAGGAGGGGGGTCACCCACCTGTACCTGGACGCACCCTTCAGTTGAAGGTACGTCCGCATCCGCCACCGGCTCATCATCATCTCTCCCCGGTGGGGCCCCATCATCTCTCCCCGGACTCGACCTCACCATTCTGTATAGGTGCCGGTCGAGCAGCGCGCCTAGCACACCTTTACCTTTGTTATTGAGGTGGACACCATCCCTCTGGTAAAGGTTCCACCTACCTGAAAATGCATCGAAGGGGTCAAGAGAGAGAGAGTTACAAGGAGTTACAAGGAAAGGTACCTCAAAAGGCCTTGCGGCCCATACCGAGGAGGTACCAATGGCAACGGGTGCCAGGGAAAATTTTTACACACTCAAATAGTGTGCAAGATTTGGTCTAACCTTTTCTTGAACTGATCCAGAGGAACTGTTCACAACTTCCGAAGGTAACCTGTTCCATGTGTCACAGATCTTATACGTAAAGTGATTCCCACACACTAGTCCTAAACCGTTTCAAATCCAACTTCCAACCATTGTTGCGAGTTGGGTTATCATTTAAACTAAACATACTTCTAAAATCGACATCGTTGAACCCGCGTAAGAGCTTGAAAACCTTGATCAGTTGACCGCGCAGCCTCCGAGTTTCAAGCGAAAACAAGTTCAGGGCGCGTAACCGTCGATTGTAGCCCATATGCCTAACGGAAGGGATTAACTTTGTGGCCCTCGCCTGCACTCGCTCCAGCCTCTCAATATCTTTCCTGAGGGCGGGCGACCAGAACTGCACAGCATACTCCAGGTGCGGCCGAACAAGGGAATTGTACAGTGAGAGCACAATCTCCTTGTTCCGAAACTGAAATTGCCTCCTGATATAACCCAATAGTTTCTGGGCTTTCTTTTCCACCTCTACACACTGTTTCGTAAACTTAAAATCGCTGCTAATTAGCACACCCAAGTCCTTTTCTAAATCAGTCACCTCGATATTACTACCCAACATCGAGTAGTCCGACTTGGGATTGGCGTAGCCAATGTGCATCACTTTGCATTTACCCAAGTTAAACGGCATTTGCCATTTTTCGGACCACTCTCCTATCCTACCTAGGTCCGCACGCAGTTGCTCGATCGCTTCGGGCGTCCCAACATTGGCCCCAAGCTTGGTGTCATCAGCGAATTTGGCGGTCGGACTGACGATGCCACCGTCGATATCATTTATGTAAATGATAAACAACAGTGGCCCCAAAACGGAACCCTGAGGAACCCTGAGGAACCCCACTAGTGACCGAGGCCCAACCCGAACTAGCACCTTTAATTACAACCCTCTGCCGCCTATTCCTCAGCCATTTTTCAATCCACCTACCTATTTCCCCACCGATACCCAGCGCGCGCAAATTCGCCATTAGCCAGCGGTGAGGTACTTTATCAAAGGCTTTCTGAAAGTCGAGATAAAGTATATCAATCGCCCTACTCTTATCATACTCACTCAACATGACGTGGAAAAACTTGAGCAAGTTGGTGAGACACGACTAATGCCGTCTAAACCCATGTTGGGAGTCCCCAAGCAGCTTGTAGGAATCCAAATGGTCAACGATCCTATCAGCTATTATCCCTTCTAATAATTTACCTACAACTGAAGTGAGACTAATGGGACGATAGTTCCCTGGACTTTCGTGATCCCCTTTCTTAAAGATAGGGGTCACGTTGGTTTCCCTCCAGTCACCAGGCACCTGGCCCATCTCCAACGATTTGTTGAAGACTGTAGTCAGTTGGGGAGCCACCTGATCGCGCACTTCTCGCAACACTCTGGGGAGAAACTGATCTGGTCCAGGAGCCTTAAACGCGGTTTGTCTATTCTATCGGCAACGACTGTCGCGGTACATCTAACACTATCCAGGCCAGCACCTTCGTGCCTCACGCCTGGCTCGGGGATGACGCGGGTATCCTCCCTGGTGAACACTTCCGCAAAGTACTCATTAAGCACACTAGCTATGTCCGCGTCGGAGGTCCGCAGAACGCCGCTTCCGTCCTTTAACGGACCTAATGGGCTTTCTACTATTAACATAAGTGAAGAACTCCTTAGGGTTCCCCTTGCAGAGGCTTGCCACCCGTAGTTCTTCGTTATGTTTCGCTAGCCTAACCTTCGCCATCACTTCCCTACACAGGCGGACATACGCTTCAGTGTTCTCGTGGGAACGATTGGCCTTCGCCCTCCTATACGCTACTTTCCTATTTCGGATAGCCGAAGCGATGTCACGATTGAACCACCTAGGCTGCGTTGAAGGAGGGGTGACCGGTTTTGAGGGTATGGCAGCAGACTGCAGCACCATAAACTCGTCCCGGAATGCACTCCACACTCCCTCAACATCGCCGCCAACCTCTAACCCCATCTCTCTACGCTATCGCTGAGGCTAACAAAGTTCGCCCGCCGGAGATCGAGCTTACTGCCTCTCGAGTTACTACGCTTCACCCGAGGGACGCACACACGGAACCTAATAAGACCGTGATCACTCCCGCCCAATGGTTCGTCAACGGTGAGGCCAGTGACGAGGTTGTCTTCGGTGGTGAATACTAAGTCTAGAACGCTTTCGCCTCGTGTAGGCTCGTTGACCCACTGAGTGAGGAAGTTCTCATCAGCAAAGTCAACTAGCCTCCTCCCTTCAGCATCGGCAGTCCTGTTTTCCCACTTTATGCTGCGACAGTTGAAGTCTCCTAAAACTACACACACCCTATCCCCTAGCAGGCTACTGAGTTCGGTGTACAGGGCTGTATCCTCCTCGAGGAGGAGATGCGGAGGTCTGTACACCAAGATTAACCTATAGTTCGTCCCTCCCTCGTTCAGATCGACGCCAAGCAGCTCCCGTTCCGACCGGAACTGGCAGTCACCGGACTCAACGTGTCTCTGACGTATATTAGTACCCCACCCCCCTCCCCACGGGTGCGGTCTTTGCGAGAGAGAGAGAGAGAGAGAGAGAGAGAGAGAGAGAGAGAGAGAGAGAGAGAGAGAGAGAGAGAGTTATAAGGAAAAGAAGTACCTCAAAAGGCCTTACGGCCCATACCGAGGAGGTACCAATGGCAACGGGTGCCACGGAAAATTTTCTATACACTCAAATAGTGTGCAAGATTTGGTCTAACCTTTTCTTGAACTGATCCACAGAGGAACTGTTCACAACTTCTGAAGGTAACCTGTTCCACGTGTCACAGATCTTATACGTAAAGTAATTCCCACACACACTAGTCCTAAACCGTTTCAAATCCAACTTCCAACCATTGTTGCAAGTTAGGTTATCATTTAAACTAAACATGCTTCTAAAATCGACATCGTTGAACCCGCGTAAGAGCTTGAAAACTTCGATCAGTTGACCGCGCAGCCTCCGAGTTTCTAGCGAAAACAAGTTCAGGGCGCGTAACCGTCGATCGTAGCCCATATGCCTAACGAAGGGATTAACTTTGTGGCTCCAGCCTCTCAATATCTTTCCTGAGGGTGGGCGACCAGAACTGCACTACATACTCCAGGTGCGGCCGAAC